>BQNB010190571.1:0-11770 GCA_026074375.1 Tanacetum coccineum | reverse complement strand
CCTCCTCTAGATCCTCATCGTCATCCTCAGGCTCATCTAGATAATTAATAAAATCCTCCTCCATCGACTCCGAGTCAGCAATGTGTCCAGGTGACTCAGCAGTCGGTGAAGCATCATCAGCATAAGGCTGATCCTCGACCTGGATGTCATCATCTGATGGTGCATGGTACTCTGGGTGCTTTGGCTCCAGAACATATACTGGTAGATGCTCATCCAACTCTATAAGGTTAGGTACATAAGCAGGTGACAGTGGGTGTGCTTGCCCTTGTTAGATAACCTCCTCGTAGGGGTCCATCTCCAAAAGCTCGCCGGCATTCACAAGTGGAATACCCCATGATAGTCCATTCGAATCAGAGGATATGGACGTATAGGTGACTGCAGACGAGGCATTATCTGATGACATGGCTAATCTGTAACCATAATATAAACTTTGTAGGAAACTAGAAGGGGGGGTTGAATAGTTTACCGGTTAATTATTGTTTTTAAATCTTTACTTAAAAATGTTTGATTCGAGTTACATGTCAATCAATCAACAATATGAATCAAACATAAATTATCTAATGTAATGAACAAAGTAAGCAATGATAATAAAGAGATAAAGAAAGAAACGATCAAACCAAGACACCAAGATTTATAGTGGTTCGGCAACGAAGCACCTCTTCGTTCCTACTCCACTCCTCGAGTACTCCACTCGAGATTTCACTATGTCAACAAGCTCCCTTTAGGCGGAGAAAACCGTTTACACGTCGCTTACTTCCTTTTTCGACACTAAGCTAGATGTCGAGTCCTAATCTTAGCTAGAACCAATCTATGACTTCCCTAAGTCTTTATACACTCACAAGATATATATACCCTTGGATTGACACACAATCCAAATCACACCAATACACAATTTACACTATTGGATCTACACACAATCCAATTTACACAACAACACTAAGTAAATGTAATGAATATATGTGATCTTGAGGAGGAAGAGAAAGATCACTTGACAACAAATCGTATGTAGAAGAATACGATTGTTCTTCTCTTGCACTTGATTAGAGGAAGAAGGGAGGAAGAAAGAATTAATCACTTGAAACAAGATCAAGGTATGTTAGTGATCAAGATATGTGTTTTAGAAAGAAAGAAAGAAGAGAGAAAAACAGATCTGAAAAAATTCGTGGCAAGAGGTTCTGTTTTTCAGATGGGGTGGCCCATTATTTATAGGGACAAAAAATATAGCCGTTGCTGACGGCGGTCCCTTATATATAAGGGGGCCGCCAGGCCTATAAGGGGGCCGCCGTAGACTACGCTCCCTTTTTTGTCCTTTTGTGGTGAAGGTTGTATCTGATTTAGAACCTTCCATTTTGGGGGGAAAATTTGAATTTCAAATTTTATGTTTTTAATAAAACATTTCTTTTAATGAATAAATATTTTGTTTTTATATTTTTATAAAAACACTTTTGTAAAAATGTAAGGTTTAGGGAAGAAAAATTATTTTCTTGATCACTAATCATGTTTAATGATTTGTTTATCCATACCTTAAGTGATTAATCTTAGAAATGGAATTTTACGATTAGTAATTTATAAACGTTTAATTTTATCGTAAACGTTTTCACATTTTGTCATTATCAAAACATCGAGAGGTCGAAAAATATAAATAACGTTTTTAGACATTATTTGTATTAACAGAGCCAAATATAAGAAAACTATATTAACCACTATTAATCCGATTAGAACGTTGGTTTGTTTACTAAGTGCAATGATTACTTATCTCGAGGCGGCATATCATTCTTAAGATTTAGGCGTTACTTCTTCCTAAGACCTAGATACGAAGAATTCTGTCACAATTAAACGTATCCGCATAAAGCATCTTTATTTGCTGATTATAATCTATCTTAGGGATTAAAGCAATGGTGATCTTGTTAAACCCTAGCTCATAGAGACTTTATACACTTACTGCTTAATGGCAATTCATACATTAGTAGTCCACTAACCAAATCTTTATCAATTAATTAGAACGTACTTGTTAATCCCAAGGGTCACCTGCCGGTCCAACTAAGCTCACAATCAAAAGATAAAGATAGGTCGTCATTCGTGATCATATTGGTCTAGATGTATAAATCACTATATGGATAGCTATCCTGACATCTGGATTACTTGGTCCGTATCACTAGATCCAGTTGAATGATAGGTCGCATACAAAAACACGTAAACAAGTATCATGCGATAAACATAAATAAGCGTACAACGATAGATTAAGCAATCGAGATAAACAATACCAAACATTCAGATCTTCAAAATAATGGCTGATACCCAAAGGTATTAGCCTTCAAACATCATAATTAATACAAAAGTAATGATTTAGCCAAGGTAAAATAACCGAGTTGACGAATAATACCAAAAACTGAACGATTACAATAGTATAAGAAATTACACGTTGTCTCCTATGGAATTAATAACGTTGCTCGACCTCTTCTACTCTTTTTCTCCTCTGAAAATTGACTTTTATGGTTTAGATATCGAGAATATGATTTTGCACACTTAAAACTCGTTTTTTGAGTTTCTATTTATAGGGTATGAAATATCATCGATATGGCGTATCGAAAGGGTTTGATATGACGTATTGGGGGTTTCTTGGAGTAGGGACCACGTTTGATATCTTCCAGAATATTCACATACTATATCTTTAATACGGTGTATTGGCGTCTCTTGGATACGACGTATTGATCTTGTTTCCTTCGTGGTCTTTGGTGAGTGTATTGGCATCTCTTGGATACTAATCTGTCACCCCCCCCAAAATATCGTAGCGGAAGATAACGGGGGCATGCCATTAATAGCACAAAGTCACAAGTTATAAAGAACGACCTCTACATGAGTCGTTCAAAATACATCGTGTGATTCATTTAATAAATAAAGTTTCCAACAAGACAAGTTCTATAGTTTTCCATCAAGATAAAATATGGTTTTGAAATACAATCAAACGTTTAATTTTCATGCAAGAAATCTTCAATGTGACAAAACTGCAAATGGGTGACTCTAACATGAGACTCCAACGTGTTAACCAAGACAACACAAGTTACAGACCTGAGAAATACATGCTAAAATGTCAACATAAAGTTGGTGAGATCATATGTTGAATTTTATAACAACGTGGACCATAAGATTTCCAGGTGTGACTATTATAACAAATACAATATCACCAAAAGGTATTACTATTGCACTAAACTCATGACACTGAACCCTTAACGTAATCAAGAATGTACGTTGCCCATGTAATCGATGTTTTGCCAAAACACCAGTGCTACCTCAAATGAAATGCATCTGCTTAATATGGTAATCAAGTAAGCGCTGCAAACCTAGACGAGGGTGTCAACCCCAATAGATCTATTCATAACATTAGTGCTTACAAAGTAATTAATAGTTCATGATAAATGGGACTTCATGGTAGTAGTAACTTAGGCAATACGTAAAAGTTTAAGTACTTGTGTCAATAAGTAAAAACGAGCAATGTATTCTCACCCTAAATTATTTTAAAACGAGTATTAAACAAGTAAAATTGGGCTATGAAACTCACCTCAACAAAGTTTTATCAACGAAATTATTACGTAAGTTCAACGAAACAATGTGTCCTAACCGCGACCTAATTAAATAAGACGCCTTAGGTACAATATGATATGTTCTGTATGCATATGAGTTTTATAAAGTTTTATCACCAATGTAAACTTGTAGGGTGGTTTTATAAAGTTTTCACATGTGAAAACGCTTAGAAACAACAAGTATACACTTTTATACTAAGGCAAAAAATTTAGTGGGTTGTCCAGAAAATTACCCGACTTTAAACGGCCATGTATCACTCGTTTCTTAATGTATGGCTTCAAAACGAGCGCTCACATTTAGGCCTATGTCTTAACTTTCCAATTTACATGGCCATTTTCTGAGTTTTAAAGTTTAAGATATCCAAATAAATGTTTCAAGACACATTTGCAAAAGCTTGAGCTGATTGACAACTTCTCTTGTAAAAATTGTTTGAAAATACTAAAAAATTACATAATTTATAAAACTGTACAAAAATCTACCTAAGACATTATAGTCCATTGTGGTGAAAAGAAATTTACAAAAAGGGTTTTTTAAGTGGTTAAACAAGCTCACAAGTAGATCCATTTTCTGGACAGCTTTATGGTTTTTTAAAACTAATGTTTAAACAACTTTTAACACTACAAATCTACAAAGATGATATAAAATGATGCTTAATGACAGTTTTAAAGAATCATAGATCCGGTGGTCGGGGAGACTCAAACCATGTAATAGTCATGTTTAAAGAGAGAGAGGGAGAGAGAGAGAGAGAGAAAAAGTATAAAGAGAAACAAATGTGTGTGTTACAAAATGGAAATGATAATGTTACAAGAGTCTCGACCCCTCAATGGAAGCCTTGGAGGGGTATATATAGCCCATACGCCTCACAACTATACAATAATGCCTATTATAGTCACTGCGTATGGAACTATATTGGACTATGGTAATTTTGTAATGTCGTCACATAAAAAGAAATTCTAACAATCTTCCCCCATGGGACGATATACGGAATTACTTACAATATTTTCCTAACAAATACATAATGATTAAGAACAAGAACTTCCACGAAGCTTCCAATACTGATGATGTATTCAGTGGCCTTTGATCTACTTAAATGCTTAACTTTCTTCATACACTTCTAGTCATCTCGAAGTTTCTGAATTATCTGCATGTTTTGAAAAACTTCATTTTCCTGCACTTCTGGTCATATCGAAGTTTTTTAGAATCTGCTTTTCATTTGACTTCAAGTTTGCACTCTAACGTGAATCATCTTTATAGTACCCTATAGGAGAAATACTATAGTAGGCATGGACTAAGTAACCCATAAACTTCTTGTTTAGGGAGAAGCTTCTGAATTAACTTCCCCCTAATTCATGCCACATATTCTTTATTTTAGAAGCTTTCAAAGCTTCCCTCCAAACAAGCATTCCTCTCTTGAGCAGTTTCAAAGCTTTCTTTCAAGCTTAGAATAATTAAGTACCCATCAGAATTAGTAGCAAACCACATTAAATATTGCTCCTTTAATAATAAGCTTAGTGATTAACTATTTGGGGAAACATTAACTGGATTAGCAACGTATCTTCTCACGCTTGAATAATTCTTCTCACATTTCTTCCCACTAGAAGCTCAAGTAATGCATACCAAAAGTATCAAGATATCTCTTCCCCCATGTAGTTAAAGAAATGCAACTAGTCTTATTGTATGAAGCCCAAAAACCCGAAGTACACACTCTATCCCATTCATGAAGTCAAAATCATAGCATCAAAGTTAATTAAGTCCTAGACGTGCGCATTCCTTCCTTCAAGATAATGATGATATTTCTTGTAACACCCAAGTCAACTAAGTCCCGGATGTAGATAATTAAACCCTCCAAGTAGTCAAAATGATAACATCAAATTCAATTAAGTCCCGGATGAACACATTTCTTCCTGCAGGATACTAACTATCTAGAGGAATCATCATACCATTGTGTACATCTTTTATCATCAGAAACTGTTTCTTACATCTCTTCCCCCCATGTAGATGGAATAATACACCAAAAGCCACAAGTTAAAACATTGATTTTCTTTGCGGTTATGACATTTGTCTTCCCGGAATGACCTAAACTAAGAAAAAGGTATGAAGTTTATCACGTGTACTCGTTGTGCGTTCAGATGTATGTCTCCTTCCCCCTTGCTGGTTTTGATACCTCAGAATCAACAAAACATTATACACACATATACTTGAAATCTTGTAAGAAGAATGAAATTATCTCAAATGTATCTCGTGAGAATCAACTGTTGATCAAATCTCTGCTCATAAACTCTTCCTGACTATCTTTTTACCAACCCCTTTGTAGGCTATTTGAAGTGACCAATGATGGAGTAAACCTGATATACCATACTTGAAACTGAAGTAGAATTCCCCGTTCTTGTAACTTAAGCTTGCACTAATGTTGGAAGAACGATGTAGAGAATTTGTGCTCCAAGCAAATCTCTAAGTACTCAATACTCTCAACTAAGAGGCATAAGAAGTACAACACCTCTTAAAACTATCTACGTCGTCTTTAGCGTGTGACATTGAGTACTACAATATAACTCCTTTAAGTGATAGTTATCCAGGTCTTCAACCATCTACCCCGACTTCTGAAAACTAGATAAACCAAGTCTTCAACTTAAATCTTAAGCACGAGCAAGTTATCATTGAAAGTCATGCATCCAACCAACCCCGACTTCAAGATAAAATAAGTACACGCCTTCATGAATTCCAACTTCAATATCAAATAAGTGATACTTAATCAACTCCGTAGTCACTTAGAAAAATTAATACCAAAACTAGCCGTTAAAAATTAGTTTTCATGATTCTTTATAACGATCGATCCTCGGTTTTTAAAAATAATCTTGTCACTTTGCAAAACGAAGCTCACATGTAACCGATAACCACTTACTATACGAAATTTATACAAAATTTTGTATAAGCCATTACATACAATAAACCGTGTTTTGTTCTATAATGGCTCATTCAAAAATCCCAACTAGCAACCCAATCATCATATATACCCGACAACCCATAAACTTTGTTTAAATAACCGTCCTAATAGTATAACAGCAGTCTATCCATTACATGTACTCGACCCATATTTTCAATACACAGAATCGGCCCAACCTTGTTATGATGCAACACCTGGCCTTATGTCCATACTTCAACTCTTAACCATAGGGATTATATATATGATATAATACCCTAATTTTTAGTAACCCTAAACATAATCACCAGTCTCACCTTATCTCTCCACCGATCTGCTTCTCTTTTATACACAAAAGATAATCGAATCAATATTACCCCGACCTTATATCACCACAATTAAAATTACATCCATACTTTAATTCATATCACAACCATATCAATAATCAAGACCACTGACCATTGGGTTTGCACAGATAAAGCAACTCCTTAAAGCATATCACTTTTTACTCGACTTCATACACGAAGCATAACACACATCAACCTTTTTGCTTCTTCATTTGAAACGGCTTCAAGAGCTTCAAGATCTTATAAAAAGGATCTAAGTTAGGGTTGAATGTTTTTTGTTTCTTTGAACGAATCAAAGAAGAAAATGAAACAAATTTGCTATCATTCGTTCTTTATTTTCAAAAATAAAACGAGAATGTTATGCCTTTCATAGATCAATGAGGAGATCGTGTTTAATCTTAAAAAGATTGGTTTTCTAACCTCAACATGAATATGAGATCCTTTGCGTTATGTGATTTCCAAATCGAAACAAAGAACGAGTATGAACAATCTTGTTCATGATCTTTCTATATTTTCATAAATCAAAGACATATCTATGATGTTTCGTTTTTCGTGTTTGATCTTTGTAAGGCCATATCAATTATTGTATAACACGAGAATAAAAGAGGGTTGAGATCATTAATGTTTTAGTTTCGAGTCTTGTCGTATGGTTATAGAGGTGGTATCATTGAGATGAGGAGGGTGAGATTAGGATTAGATGTATATTTGTTGTATTGATGTTGTGGCGATGGGTTAAGGATTAGTTTGTGGATTTGATGAGGCTGCGATGGTTGAAGTTGTAATTGATTGTAGTTGGTAGTAGTCATTGTTGTTAAGTCTTTTGTCCCCTTTTTTCTAGTTAGACCTTGACTCTGCTGACTTAGTTACCGAGTTGACTCGGTTTGGGTCTTGGGTTTACACAAACCGCTGTCACTTTCAATCAAATCGATGTTCACCAAACCGCTGCCAACAAACCGCTTCCACCAAACCTCCAAGCCCAAACTGTTGTTGACTAGTCAAACGGGCAGAGATTCGTTTAGGCAAACCATGAAAAAGTATAAACCTCTGCCACCTGTTGACAAACCTCTACACGGAGGTTTAAGCAAACCGCTATGCAAAGGTTTAAACCAAACTGCTGTCAAAGTTTAGGGACCACAGCCAAACCACTGGCGGTACTTGCTTTTGTTTTATTTCAAGTTATCGACTAGAAAACAAAACAGTGGTACAATTATATGCCAAACCGCTATTAAGCATCAAAAAACTTAAAAATAAGCTTTAAAAATAAGCTGTTAAGCCATAAAAAATGGTAGAACTAAGCAGTTTTACCCAGATAAGCCGAGACCAAAAACCACCCAAAAGCTGCTTATTAAAGACTAGTACACTTTTTGATCTGTCCAAAATAAAATAGTACACTTTTTGATCTGGAAAAAAAAGAGGATTTCGAGACCCAAAAGAATGAATATATGAAGTTTTTGGACTGTGGAGACTAAAAATTACATACATGACATATCAATAACAAATCATAAAAAACTATGACAAATGTGACAGATCAAGACCACCAACCGAACCATAACCGTAAACCGACCCAAGAATGAAACCAAGGCTCTAATACTAATTGACAGTTTTAAAGAATCATAGATCCGATGGTCGGGAAGATTCAAACCATGTAATAGTCATGTTTAGAGAGACAAAGTAGAGAGAGAAACATATGTGTGTGTTATAGAATAGAAATGGTAAATGTTACAAGAGTCTCAACCCCTCTATGGAAGCCTTGGAGGGGTATATATAGCCCATACGCCTCACAACTATACAATAATGCCTATTCTAGTCTATGCGTATGAAACTATATTAAACTATGGTAATTCTGTAATGTCGTCGCATAAAAAGAAATCCTAACACTTAATAAGTTAGATATATGTAAAATAAGCTAAATGGGATTCTTACAAGAATTGTTGGTGATTAGGAGGTCAAGAAGTGCACAAGAACTAACCCAAATACACTAGAAAACCCTAGTTTTGATTACCAAAACCATAGTTCTTGTATAAAACCTTAAATAAAATCTTGAAACCTTGCTTTGTGTTGTGTTTTCTGCCGAAAATTATAGAGAGGAGAGGAGTGAGTTGTGTGTTTTGAATGTGGTTGTGAGTGTGATGAATGAACTAGCCAAGGTCTCTTTTATAGTGGTATTACATGGAAAGGTCAAATGGAGTTTTAAGCATCACAAGCACTTGTAAAGCCAAGAAAGGAAATGGTGGCATGTGATGCATTATGGAACCATGTGAAAAGGGTAGAGGACAATGGATTGGCTTGCATGCTTACTAGTCTTATAGTGTTAGTCTTATGCATGGAAATAAGAAGGTTACAAGGCAAGAAAGACAATGTTGTCTTACCCTCTTAGGGGCCGGTTTTAAGACAAGTAAAAAGGGGAGGGAAATGTTTTTAAAAGTGTATAATACTAGTAGAAATAATACCTCCAAGGTGGTGGGGGTATTGGGTATGTTGTGCGTTAGTGCATGTAATATAATGCACGTTTAGAAAGACTTACGTGAAATTTGTAAAACGTATGCAAATGACTTATAAATAATGCTCATAAGAATAATAATGTACTTGTTAAACGTAGACTAATCTTAGTATAGTGACGGAATGTGCTCAAAGACTTTTCTCGTTATACGCGGGATAACCTAACGGCTATTTCACATGTTTAGAATAAAACGTTCAAGTTTATAAATAAATGTTAACCCAAAATTGTCAGTTGGCACACTTCAATAGTTTACAAAGTATATAAATTTCATTACTCATAATACATGCATGAACGCTGAAGGTATATTTAACACGGTTTACGCCATATCTGAAGTACCAAGCATTCGTATAATTGGATTAAGACTTTTTTTGCATGTATATGAATACACCTAGCACTACGCATGTATCACTCCCACTATTCCAACAACTTTTTTCAACATACTTGTATTGCATTATGAATGGGCATGAGTTAAACAACTCATTTCAAAAGTTTTCATCATTTGCAACCTTAGTTTGTTAGATCTTACTCTCCAAAGTACACTTCAACTGTATCTTTATACGACTAATCTATATGAGCTTTGATAGGGTGTTTAAAAAAAGGTAACCCATCAAACAAAGCCGACCCACTCGATCTGAATAATAAAAATCCAGATAACTAAAACTTAAAATCACGTTATTGATGGTTTTTTCCATATTTAAATTTTAAATACCAACGTTTACCTTGTTTACCAATTTACCCAACCTGAACCGCGCATATTAATATATAGATTTGATTTAGATATGCCAAAAATCTAATATTCATTCACTAATTTCCATATTCTACGTTGAAATTTTGTAAACATTACTAAAATATGTGTGAATACAAAACATACATCAAGTTGTTCTGAGCAATCTTATTTCCTGAAACTGTTTTATCAATAAGTCCTCATCTGCTGAAACTATAAGAGTAATATAAGCACTTTTTGAGTTTCCTATTCAAAACGCTTGTCTAATTTTAGCTTATTTCACTCTAAGTCTTTACTAAAACAAAATATTCAATACACTCATAACGTTTCTTTAACTTATGTACACTTATCATCTTTCTTTACAGCAAAAGCAAATCAAAACACTATCACCTACGTTGCATTATCTGTTTCCTCTTATTCAAAACGCGTACGCACTTTCAAGTGTTTCGATAGACACACACTTATAATAATTCAAGCTACTTACAAAATACAAAACCTTCACAAAACTGATTATCCAATCACATTATTTCATTGCAAATACAAAACATTATCGCTTACACTGTTACACAACATTAAATCACATCCATTTCAACTTATTCCAACGCCCATTCACACTCATGTATTCATAACACAATTTCACTAAACCTAACAAACTTAAATCACAAAGCAAAAACCACAATAACAACAAATAAACCAAAAACCGAACCTCAGAAATTTCTCTAACACTCGTTGACTTTTTATCCAACTACTCATTAAAAAACACATTTTTTTTATTTTTTCATACTTGGTTCTTGAGTCAGCGCATTTCCTCAGTAGATGTGGCAATTGATAATGGGTTTTCAAAATCTTTATTTTGTGTTTTTTCTAAAGTGCTTAATTGTAAAAAGTGTTATGTGTGGTTAGTGTCACACCCCACCAAGGCGGAAACATGAGGTGTAACGAGAATGAATATCATCACAACACAATGACGTCACAATAGAGAAAACTACATGAACTAAATGGAACATAAGAGACACAAAGTGTCATGAAAATACCCAAACAAACATAAAAAATATCCGGCGTCTTGTATTGAAGTAAAAGGGGTTCACATCAATACCAAGACATGCAATACAACCAAAACAAGCCTAAGTAGTTCAAACCAACAAACATTCAATATTCAATCAAACGAGAAATAAACTAGGAGATTAAACTCCGCATGCAGCCTATGGTCTCTCTAGCCAATTCTCTCATTCCTATGATCTTCATTATGCTCACCTGAAAATGATGCTTAAAAACATTAACATAAAGGTTGGTGAGAGTCATAGCTTTAAGACACACAATTCAAACCTTCTATCAATTACTGTGATTAATAAAGATAGGGTAGGTAAAATTATGAACTATCATGAACTTATGCTAACATGCAATCCAAATCATCATATCAACAAACCAAATATTGGGTAGGCGTACCCATCCGATCTATTCTAATATTGGGTAGGCGTACCCATCCGATCCATTCAAAAACTGAGTAGGCGTACTCATCCGATCCATTCCACAACACTTAACATGCCAAATATAGAACATGCAAGTAAATCATAATCAACATGTAAAATCAAGCCAAGTAACAGTCACACAATGTACATGTAACATTCCGTATTTTCAGGTCATTTTATGACATCATTCATTTTGTCATTTTTCACTATTTATTTTTTTCTTTTCTC
>BQNB010190570.1:0-11770 GCA_026074375.1 Tanacetum coccineum | reverse complement strand
ACCATGCTACTGAGAATGTTTATGAAACTTGATCTTAGACATTTCTAGTTTTAAAAACGAATGTGAGTGTTGCTAGACGTTTCCGTCGTTAGTGTATAGGTTGTCTGCTACTCCAACTCTTAAGTGGGAGCTGTTGGATTATATGGTAGTTGGATTAGCAATACGCAACTAGAAATGTGTGAGTCTATTGGGGGCATACACGTTAAAACATTTAGAGTACGTTTAAACTTCACGAAAGCTTTTAAAAGTAAACCGTTTGGACAATGAACGACTAAAACAAACCCTTTTGGATGTCCAATAGGTGGCCGGCCAAATGGAGGGTTTTAGAGAGTGTCCATGTTCATTGTACCTAGGTGATGAGGAAGAGTTGTAGAGATAAGGAAGAATTAAAAGAGTTGTGATAAGTATAGAAGTGTTCTTGTGAGACTTATCATCATTAGGGTTTGAGGGGTATATAAACCCCTCACCCCCATCTCATTTGATTCGTCCTATTAAAAAACAAATACATACGACACAATCCTAAAAGGTAAATTGTTTTCCTTGGTCAACATATTCGGCAGAATACATATTCATAAAGAAAAGAAACCATACACATGCATGTTTTCCATTGACATGCTTGTTATTAGCATGAATGTAAACCATTGGATGCATGTTACAAGAACATACATGATGTATGTTATATGTATACTATGCATGATATAAATATTCATGCGAATAGTTTTATTTCTTTATTGATTTGACGATCGGTGTTAATCCCATGGTGGCAGTTATGTTGTCTTTCTCTTTTGGTTTTGTTTGATCCAAACGTATACCACTTGGTATTTGGATCGGATATAAAACAAATATTAAACACTAGTTGTTTGGTGATCGTGAAGCAACGACTAGCATCGTGACGTACTTGTTAGACGTGTTTGTGTGAGCACTCGTAGAGGTGACAATTTAGTCACTAGTTTCATAACATTTGCTGTTGACTTCGAGGGTTAGTATTCTATTTACTTTTCATGTTCCTTCTTTGTTTATTTATTGTGTGTTAATTACATGAACCAAACTAGATCCATGTCCGCTGCGTACTCGTAGTGATAATTGGTTAGCTGATTATCAAATCCCAACAATAGGTATGTTATGGACTTTCAGCAGTTCTGATACGAAATATTAGTTTGATTTGCTTTTTGTATATAGAGTTGGTCAGACCCATTGAAGTCATAGAACTAATTGAACCAAACTAATGTAGAATACATGTATTTCCGTTTCGCATGCTGATCGACAAACATGGTACAAATCATATGCAAAAAGAATAGATTAAAATTAAATGTTAATTAAGCTGATATGTTATTATATTCTTGTTTTATCTCGGCTGTAAGACTCACGCAATCATGTTATATGATGGATGTGGCGATCTAGGCACTTTAGCAGAAAACCTAGTGAGAGTCTTATGGTTCTCCAATTGAGGACGACTCTCTTTGAGAACTCGAGGCATTAATGTATTAACAGCTTTTGAATATAAGAGTTTAGTCTTCAAATTTTAATCTAATTTTATGTATTTTTAGTTATGCTTATAGTTGATAATGCCATGTGGGTCTAGCGTCAAATGTGCAAAATAGACTTAAAACTCCTTAATACAGACCTATTACTTATAGAGAAAACTTGATTGTAAGCATGTCAATATTACAAACACATTATTATACTCCTTTTGACCAATTATGTGTTATTTACAAACCGAGGTTTTTGGATAAATTAATATGACATTAAAGCTATCAAATGGTGATTTCCCTTGTGTAGCTTTTAGTTTTTATAGTGCGCATATGTAGGTTAGTATTGATCTTTAATATCTTCATCGCTCCCCACTACATGCTTCGTCCATATGAGGAATGATCAGAATTACTTGTGTCTTCGGATCACGTAGGAGTACAATATAGGGTTTATCAATTTGTAATCCACCATATCGGGAAACCAAACCCCTAAAAAACAAATGTTAACCAAAGAGTTTCTTAACATTAAACCATAACATTAATTATCCAATTTGGAAGTACGGCTCACCCTTGTGGACAAGCTACCAGAGAATTTTTAAAAGGCGGGTTGGAGTTTAGTCCCCAAAAGAATCAGGTTTTTAATTAATGCTTCAGCACTGACCTGTTTCTTACCGCTTCTTTGGGCGTCTAAAATGGAGCTACCGAGAACATTTGTCCAAAATGATGTCTATACTAACAAGGGTAAACAAAATGTTTTCTTAACTTTGTGCTATAAGTTGTTTTGCATGCTTCTTGTACACGTTTCTTGTCACATATTTTGTAAAATTTATGTGTATACCTCTATGTGAAATTTTGTAGTCTATGCTAGCCAAATGAAGAACACGTGTATTTGGATTGACTTCTCTGGTCAGACCTTAAGGCCTTTCCAACCCATGGCGAATTTTTTCCATTGGTTAGACCTTTGTCAATTTTCGCACGTTCTCTTTTGGTCGACTTAAATCGAGTTACCTGGTCAGACCTCGGACCCGGGGCATAAGATGAGACAAAACATGTACATGACCTTACTATGATGATTTTACTAAAGTCATGTGTCTTATAAAACTAAGAGTTGCATTAACAATGCAATTAACGCTCGTCGCTTACCTCTTGCCCTACTTGTTTTCTCACTGGTCAGACCTCTGGTTAATAAATGGGAGGTCAAGTTGGATCTTAGTCTTATTAGTAATTAATTGGGTAGTTAATTCTATTAAGAATTTAATTATTGAAAATACTAAATTAAAATTTCTATGTTCTAATTAAATTGTGTTATTGCAACATAATTCGTAACGGAGTTTGTTTTTCTTAAAAGACAAACATAGTCTCTTTTTTGGCAAAAAGAATGAGACTTACTCCTATCTCTTCTCATTGGTTGACAAGAATAAGATAGGATTATAATTGAAGTTTTTCCTCAATTATACTTAAACAATCTTTCATTTCCTTTGTTTTCCGTTATTATGAATATTGAAGGATAAAGACTAATTGTGTAACTAGAAAACATTGTGTCAATAGCTAACAAATAATGACATCTTGCAACTTGTCACGATGTATAGTTTAGAGCCGCAATGAGTAAAGAAAATTGCCGAGCAGGCTTCTAGGTATAACTTTCTTGACTCGATTCATATCCTTATAGGTGCTAAACCAAACCTGCTTGAGTTAGATGAACAGATTAATGAGGAGATGCATGCTAAAATTCAATTAATGAATACATGGATAGGCTAGTAGGGCCTCATCTACAAAATAGCGAACTTCATATACTCTGTTCAATACCTAAGTACATTGCTACTTGTAGGCATTCTAAGAGAATAGAAAAGTAAATAAAATCGATATTTGCTTTCTACTGTTTGATGTAACACTTACAATGTTGACAAATCCAGTAGGAGCTTTGCGTTTTATTACTGAAATGACATTCATGTGAGGTTGTCAAATTCAGTGGGAGCTACAAGATTTATTTCCTTGTTAGTTGCCCATATTATTTCTAGCTTGCTTTGAAATAATATATTACTTTCCGAATATGACAACATTTATCTAAAGAAGATTGCAATTTTTATTTTATAAGATACTACTTGTTTGCTTACCTGAAAACGTTATCTATAAAATAATAATCCACAATTCCTTATTCAACATTATTGTTTAAACTACTTGTTAATTCAATGACACAATCATATTGTTATCGAGTGTTTGTTGTATTGTTGTCACGTACACAAGTGGGAGAAATCCTAAGTGTGTGCAAGGAACAACATATAACAATATGATTAATTGGTTTCTCTTAGAACCGCGGAAGGTAAGAAGAACTATAAAACTACTAGGACTTAAACACACAAATGTTTTGTTGCCCTGATACATTTAAAATTCAAGATATATATAAAGATACTTCAACAAATTGACTAAAGATTTTAGGGCAAAATAATTATGGTTAATTATATAATCATGATTATAAAGTATGAAATTAACTTGAAATTACCATTGAACTCAAGAGTTTGCGTTCATAATTACTTTAGTTAGTATAATTATGTTCTTGTTAAGACATAATTATAAAGTCCTTGAATTTATCAATGACTGATAACATAAAGTAAGTAGAAAATTGTTGTGTCTTCTTGTTAACACATAAACATGATGTCCTTGAATTATTCGACTTTGTAATCATATAACTTGGCATGTTCTATTCTCTGGAACACAAATGAACACAGAGTTACATAATTCCTGAATTATCCTAAAGACAATATAATTTTATTTAACAGTTATTTTTTCTTGTAAACCCTATGATCAAAGAATCTTGAAACTGTTATGTCTTCTTGTGAACACTGTAAACATATGAGTTAAAGTAACTGATTCCAAAGATATACATTATAGCATGAACTTGGTTGTTAAATATTGTGTATATATTCAAATTTGGCTTGACGCCAATTAAAAGTATTTTGATCCATAAGAAATAAGTATCTAAGGAATTCGATGAGTCTCTACATTCCATATACTCATAGAATACCACACTTAATTAAATGGTAATCTATTTGTGTTTAAAACAACTATATTCATAGTGTTTGATTTCAGATAACTTTAATTGTTCTAACATCCTCCAAATTCACTCAAGGTTAGAATATATGCGTGTGTCATGGAAACACTTAAAAGTTCCAACCTAGAAGTATCTCAAGACATATCTATTTAATAGGATTAGGATGAATCCCATTAATGTCTGAATAAAGTTTAAAATTTGTTTAATATCTTATGAAGCATATTATAAACAAGCAAGAGATGAGAACTGAAAATGTATTTTGTTGTCCCAATTAAGAAAAATTTTCTTTTGCTTAATACTTCGTATTCTAGAGAATTTATCTCTAACTTTACAAAAGTAAATGGCGGAGCATATATAGATCTTGAAAACATTCAAGAACAAAATACATAACCTTTTGAATCACTAGCTGATGTCCATACTAATGTATAGCTGAAAATTTCAAACTAAAGTATAATTAACTCTCCATTCATAAATCCTTAAGGAATGCCTACATCAATGGAGTTATTTTATATCAATGCTGAGGAATTATGAGTTTAATCTAATAAACCATGTTAACTAAAAAATGAAATTATCACAACATCTGGATCTAAAAATATCTTAGAACTATGAATATAAGATGCAATCTTAAAAGATAATCAATGTATTGAGATTGATTGATCTTTCCTACCAACAGTAAAATGTAGGTGAAATGAGTTCTTTAGAAAAGGCTCAATAATGACAAGATTTGTATACATATTAACGTCTACAGATGATAAGAGTTTTTAATCTTACTCAAGCAATTGACTATGATTAAATCTTTCTTTTCTACACGCATTAATTATATAAAGATAAACTAATTGTCATACAGGTTTCTTGAATCTGACATATGGCTAATTAAGGATCATAACTCTTTCCTTAATGATTACATTGCGAGGACGATGTGTAATCAAAAGGGTTATGAGTCCCTATGACAATTAAGTTTTATAACTCTTCCTTTATGATTATCTTTACGAGGACGGTGTGTAATTAAAAGGGGCTATGAGTTTAAAATAATCTTTACAAAGTATACAAGTTAAAAGAATCCAAGTGTGGATTAGATCATGCATCTAGAGCTGAGATTTTAAGTTTTAAATCATAATTTAGTTCTGATTAAATTAAGATACTCCTGAGTACACTGTCATCCAAGTGGGAGCACTCATGTTTTATTTTCCTTAAATACATTATTAGTTTAACATGTTGAATGCCTCGATTCCATATTTAAGCTAGGACTTAAATCCTTAAGAATGAATGTGACTTCACTCGCAAAATTAGGAAATAAAACAAACAACCTTAGGAATAAATTTTACTTGAAAAAAACATATGCGGTGATTTAAGTCCAACACAATGCAATATATATCTTTGAAGCGGACTTAAATGAAAGAATTTCACTTGAGATAAACTTTACATGAAGGAAAGCCTGGGTTTTTAACGAAGGATTCATCATGTATATCTTATATTGTGTATGAGACTGGTTGTTACTTTTGCACAAGAGCAAGATGAGCTAACAACAACAGTATCTAATTAAGAGTGTTTAGATGACTGATAACAACAGTATCTAATTAGAGTGAAATTAGAATGCTGCTAAACAAATGTTTAACGAATATATAAGCATAGCTGATGTGGTTTGTGAACACGATGATGCTAGAGAATAATCAATTCTAGTTGAAGTAGGATTTCATCATTTATGATAAATCTACTAACTAGATATGCTTAGCAAAGAGCAAGTTGCAATACACATAAAGAATAAGAATACTTTACATTTTAAGAAACTGTAAGATGACACTGTCCTCAGATAGGTATGTTGCTGACTATAAATACCTCATAAAAGGTACTATCACATTTCCATACTATGATTCCTTAGCAATGTATGCAAATATACATACGACACTCATCATTCAAATCTTTCATAAATTTGTGAATTTGAAATAAGTATTCAGAAAGTTTACTCAGATAACTATTTAGCTATCTTGTAAAGAAAAAGTTGAGAATGTTGGATACATTGGACTTCAACTTGCTAATTAGTTTCATGCATATCTGTTTTTAGTATTGGGGGATAATTGGGATGTAATACAAATTTTTTACTTCTGATGAATGAAGATATAGTATTTGGTCATTTCATACATAAATAATTGCTATCTATATTTTCATGTTTAATCCATGAAATGATTTATCATTCTAATATGTCCAATTGATCGTTAACAGTAGGGAATATTTGTTATATAAGCAAATGTAAGAGTTTGTAATCTTTGAATATATTGATGTTCCGCCAAACTCATGATGTTTATTCCACAAGGATACATATTGGACTCCCCAACCTTATTGAAAATTACTTTATGGATCCGTGTCCTAAGTAAATTATCGAAATTGTTAGTTAGTCATCCTTAGACTTGAGAATACATAACAATTCTGGTATGTGTGGATATCACTTTTTAATTATAAAGTCAAACGCTAACCTAAAATGGTAGTATAAGGCTATTATTGGTAGTGATGTAAGTAGCATTCACAAATATCTTGTATTCCAAACAAAAAATATTATTCCTCCACTGATGTGCATAAGATACCCATATGGTACCTCTCTAGAATTTAATCAGATAAGGTTACTGGCTGTACCCAAAGGTAATGCATAGATGATTTCTTGATTACATTTGGATATCTCTATTAAAGTTCTATAACGAGAATCTAAATGTTAAACCTATATGGAAAGAGTTGAGGATCCATATCCATGGTTTAACGGTATCTGAACAAAGAGATAATTATAGCAAGAGATATATAACCATGCTACTAAAAATGTTTATGAAACTTAATCTCAGACATTTCTGGTTTTAAAAACGAATGTGAGTGTTGCTAGACGTTTCCGTCGTTAGTACACATGCTGTTTGCTACTCCAACTCCCAAGTGATATCTGTTAGCATATAGGTAGTTGGATAGCAATAACGAACTAGAAAAATGTGTGACCTATTGAGGGGGCACACACGTTAAACATTTAGAGTACGTTTCAACTTCTACAAAAAGCTTTAAAAAAGTAAACCATTTGGACAATGAACGACTAAGACAAACCCTTTTGGATGTCCAATAGGTGGCCGGCCAAATGGAGGGTTCTAGAGAGTGTCCATGTTCATTGTACCTAGGTGATGAGGAAGAGTTGTAGAGATAAGGAAGAATTAAAAGAGTTGTGATAAGTATAGAAGTGTTCTTGTGAGACTTATCATCATTAGGGTTTGAGGGGTATATAAACCCCTCACCCCCATCTCATTTGATTCGTCCTATTCATAAAATAATACCATACGACAGCAATCCTCAAAAGGTAATTTTTTCCTAGTGTCACATATTCGCGGCAGAATACATATTCAAAAAGAAAAGAAACCTTACCCATGCAAATATTTCCATACATGACTTGTTATTCGCAGAATGTAAACAATTGGATGCATGTTTAACAAGAAATACATGATGTAATGTAACATATATAAAAATGCATGAAATAAATATTCATGCGAATAGTTTTATTTCTTTATTGATTTGACGATCGGTGTTAATCCCATGGTGGCAGTTATGTTGTCTTTCTCTTTTGGTTTTATTTGATCCAAACGTATACCACTTGGTATTTAGATCGGAAATAAAACAAATATTAAACACTAGTTGTTTGGTGATCGTGAAGCAACGACTAGCATCGTGACGTACTTGCTAGACGTGTTTGTGTGAGCACTCGTAGAGGTGACAATTTAATCACTAGTTTCATAACATTTGCTGTTGACTTCGAGGGTTAGTATTCTATTTACTTTTCATGTTCCTTCTTTGTTTATTTATTGTGTGTTAATTACATGAACCAAACTAGATCCATATCCGCTGCGTACTCGTAGTGATAATTGGTTAACTGATTATCAAATCCTAACACATCTTACTTAAAGAAAAAGCATTTTCAATCTCGAGAGTATACAAGTAATGAAACATACTAGCAAGAGTGAGATATCTAGGCTAATCATCATTCCAAAAAATAATCGAGTCTGCTTTTACCATTATTTAAGAGAAAATACACTTTAAAGAGATGTTAAGATGTTGAAGCTCCTGATCAAGCTTTTCTATATTAGCACATGTAGCTTTGTCTCGTTTGAGGGGCCCATGAATCACATGAATAACCTGTTTCCACAGACTACTCTCCTTGAACGGGTTACTCTATTAAAATCCTTGTTTTTTTAACGACACCCTATTGAAATCCTAGTTGAACAATAAAAATAATTCTAATATGAAGTACTATTTAGAATATCTTTGAAGCATTACATTTGAACACTTGATACTCTTTTTAAATATGGAGTCACAGGAAAGTTAGTGCTTTTAACCAAAAGTGTCCTATAGCAACAAAGTCTTCAAGATACTCAATGTGGATCTTATTGTTGATCGAGTGTCTAGGAAAACATTAAGATAGATCAGGAGAGAAACTTGGCTAATAATCTCTTTAGTAATAACATAAATGTGATCAAATTGTTCAATGCTCCATCTTGTTTTTTTGTTGGACAAATTTCAGTACCCAATAGTATCTCACTAGATTTGAACATAAAAATATAAGTGGATTTATATTGGAGTTAGAATTATATTCATACTTATATTAGACTATGATTGATATAGTCTCAAGTATTAAGCTATAAATATTGGGTCATATGTATTCTCTCATAATTCCATTAATCAATTAATCTATCAAGTACAAGAACTTATGTGTATAAATAGTCCCTAACTAAATATACCCACGAAGTCATATTTATAATTCTGTAAAGTTCATGAAACAAAAAAGATGATGTAGTCGGTGAGACTTCAAAATGTGTTAGTGACCCCTTATGTTCTCCTCGATCATTCAAACATTCACATAGTAGTTGCATAGAAAAGTATTTAAGTACCTAAAGATATTTAGGTAGGATCCTTCTAGTGAAGATAAGTGAAAAATACTTATCAAAGAAATGAAATTAAAATGAAGTGTAATAGTTAGTATAATAAATATGGGAACAATTGTTAACACTTTTTCCCTAAAGAATGATTGAACATATTTTATTAGAAACATTTAATGGTGATAGAGAAAATGAAAATGGAAAGAAAACGAAAATGGAAAGAAAATGTAACTGTTTCATTGATTAGAAATGATGGGTTGTTACCGTATTGAAAGAGAAAGAAAGAATAGGGAAAAGTTCTAACTGACTTTCCCTCTAAAACTCAAAAGCTATCTATATACATTTAATTATTTACAACAATGACCCCTAAACTTTCTCTTCTATCAAATTTATCCTCCTCTATCTTTATACTCCCCCTTAAGTTGAGTAGTATCTAAAGTAGATACTACCAACTTGTTGATAAGATTATGATGTTGCTCAGTGGTGAGAACTTTGGTGAAAACATCTGCTAACTGCTTTGAAGTATGTAGATATGTAGGTTTGACACTTCCATCCTGAACTTTCTCTCTAACAAAATGACAATCCACCTCAATATGTTTAGTTCTAGCATGGAATACAAGGTTAGCAGCAATGTGAATTGATGCTTGATTGTCACAATGTAAAGTTACTGGGTGCATATCTTTTAATCCAAGATCCTTGAGTAAAGACAGAAGCCAGGTTATTTCATAACATGTAATAGCCATGGCCCTATACTCTACTTTAGCTGAGCTTCTTGACACCACTCCTTGTTTCTTTGACTTCTAAGAAATAGATGAATCACCCAACAAAATACTATACCCTGTAGTGGACCTTCTAGTTATAGGATAGCTAGCCCAATCAGAGTCACAATATGCAGTTAGCTTTACTTTTAAATGATGAGTAAGCAAAATTCTTGAATAGGTGAATTTAGTATCTTAAGAGGTGTTTCACAGCCTGCATATGAATTGAAGTTGGACTTTGCAAAAACTGGCTTAGTAATTGAATAGTATAGCAAATATCAGGCCTGGTTATAGTAAAACAAATAATCTTTCCTATGTATCTTCTATACACTTCTGGATCTTGTAATGGAGTACCCACATTAGCTTGTAACTGAATTAGGATCCATAGAAGTTTATAAGGTCTGCTATGCATCACCCCACCTCTTGTAACATGCTCCATAGTAATACTTCTTTTGAGAAACAAACAAACTAGCTTTAGATTTTGTGACTTTCAATCCCAAAAAATAATGCAAATTACCAAGGTCTTTCATGTGAAATTGAGAACTTAGAGTTGTCTTTTGAGGGTCTTAACTTGTTCGGTGTCATTACCAGTGATCATCAAGTCATCTACATACACAATGATAGCTGTAAAATCCTTTGCATTCTTCTTGGTAAACAATGAGTAATCAGCTTTAGACTACTTATATCCAAAAGATATGAGAGCACTAGACACTGTCTAGGTGCTTGTTTAAGTCCATAAAGGGATTTGTTTAATTTACAAACTTTTGAAGACAAAAGCTTTGTATCTTGCACATTCTTACCTTATCCAACATAGCCTATAGGTAACTGCATATATACTTCCTCAAACAAGTCTCCATGTAGAAAAGCATTAGACATATCCATCTGTGTGATCTCCTAGCCATTCATAGCAGCTCTTGCAAGTAAGGATCTTACAGTAACCACTTTAGCTACAGGAGCAAAAGTTTCTTCATAATCCACACCTTTCATCTATATATTGCCTTGAACTACTAGTCTTGCTTTCTTCCTTTCAACAGATCCATCAGATTTTAATTTGGTCTAGTAAATCCAGTGACTACCAATTGACTTCTTTCCTAGTGGTAAGTCTGCAAGTCCCAAGTACTATTTTCTTCTAAGGTTCTCAATTTTGCATTCATAGCTTCACACCATCCAGCATCTTTGACAGCTTCTTTAAAACCTTTTGGATCTTGCTAAGAAACAAGAGTACTTAGAAAGAAAAAAACTATAAAGACAAAACAGGTGAAGTCACTTAATTTGTAGCTGGTTTGATTGTAGGAGCAACAAAGTCTTTTGTCTAGTTAGGAGCTTTAGTTGTTCTTGTTGATCTTCTAACTGGAATTTTAGTGTTGACAGTGGTAGAAGGAGTAGGAAAAGGCTAACTGTCAAAAGAAGTAGTGTTTGGCACAACAGGTTCTTCTTGAATAACTTCTTAATTATCATGATACAACATAGGCTCAAGCTCACAATCATCCTAAACAACAGGATTAGTATGATTAGGTATAGACACATGCATTTGTTGAAAGAATTTCTGAGAACTTGACTCATCAAATGGGAAAATATGTTCATGAAACACCACATCTCTAC
>BQNB010190569.1:0-11770 GCA_026074375.1 Tanacetum coccineum | reverse complement strand
CAACTGCATGAATGATAAATAGAAATACTTGGTTTGTGCCTAACTCAAGAACAAATACTTGATTTTTCTTGATGATATATTCGTATAACCTGGACAATAGGGTCGAATAGTTTCCTTTTGAAAGTAATTACATGACTATAAGGGACATCCGGTAACTGTTGATTATCTTCACCCTGTTTTGGGAATAACCACCAATAAGTTTTTAATTTCGGTCGGTATTTTGCTTCGGTTTTTTGTTTTGTTTCGATCAGTTTTTTCGGTATCTTTGCTCATTGTTACCTTATACTATGTTCTCGAGTTTTAATTTGGGAAGAAAAGAAGAGCAGTGGAAAAAAATTTAAAAATATTTATGTTCTCTAAATTTTCCTAGAGAGAAGTGAAGAGAAGATGGAAGTAAATCATATAAATTCTCCCTCCTACCATTCTTCATAAATTGTGATGATTTAAAGAGAAGTAGAAATTTAAACTTAATTTGCTGTTCTCTTTTCTTTCCAACATGAAAACACAACACTAAAAACAAAATTTTTCCCTTCACCTCTTCTTTTGTCCCTTCTTTATCTTCTCTATTTCTTTTTTTTTTCTATTTTATACTCGGTAACAAAGTGTTAAAGTAAGTTTTGCAAGTGAAATTACCAACCCAGCTTTACCTCTATAGGTTTAAATTTTTACATGGAATAAGATCCTTTAAAGTTTAAAATGAATATGAACCATCATGTTGATATTGTTGTGAGTGAATGTTTAATTTAAAGTAAAACAAAGGCCCCACAATAATAAATTATTTGTTATTTTCCTTTCACAACAACCTCAATATGATGGGTCATGTTTATTTTGAACTTTAAAGAATTCTAGTCAATTCTATATATTATGTTTTAGACTGTTAAAGAAAACGTGTGACCTACCAATAAGATAGTTGATATCCAATTCCCATGATGAAATTTGACATTTGTCTTGGCATTGTCATGATTGACAATTTTATTTGTTTGGGAATCAGTTCGGATTGATTACTATTTTTAGAAAGTTTTGTTGAGTAAATGACCCGGATCTCTCGCCAACATTGTATTTTATTTATTTCCATAATTAGTAATAAAATATACACTTGCTTTTATTACTCCAAGTTGACAATAATACAATTTGTACACATGGTTGGCATATCACACGTAAAGAGTTTGACTTCTTTGGTTCGTTACAATAATAACACGGATTTTATCATAGCATACGAATAAACGTATCAACTTGTTCAATTCTAGCGCCCGCCCGAGTACGCTTTTGTCTATTTTTTATCATGAAAGGTCGAAAGGAGATGGGTTCTTCATGATGGCGTAATAAAGAGATTCAAACGTTGGATGTACGTAACATAATGTAACAGAAATATGATGTCAGTGACAACTAGCGTGATTCGTAATAATGTATATATCCCTTCAACTACATAAATATTGTTTTCCGGATATGAATTAGGAAATCGAATTGTGTTTGA
Organism: Tanacetum coccineum; assembly: GCA_026074375.1. NCBI lineage: Eukaryota > Viridiplantae > Streptophyta > Magnoliopsida > Asterales > Asteraceae > Tanacetum > Tanacetum coccineum. Next base: position 10,296 of record BQNB010190569.1, on the reverse strand, counting down.
ACATATAAACGTGCGTGTATATGGATTTGAATATATGGTTTGTCGACTTTTACTTTCTTGTATATATGGCTTCTTTAGTTGCTTAGACGGTCACAAACGGCTTTTAACAAATGATACATACATCTTTGCAGAATCCTTCATTTCTGGATTGTAATCACTGAATGATACGAATTATAAGAAAAGAATGGTAAAATAAGAAAAAGACCAACTAAACACTAACAATGTCATTGAAGTATATATATGTGCAACTGCGCGACGTTACAAAGTCGTACCGTATTGCAAAATGTTTACCAAAATAGTATAAAAATACAAGTATAGGAGTACTTGATATCCGATTACGTAAATAATTCCAGTAATTTTATAAGCACAATACCTGTAATACACACCCCAAACTACAAGTACCATAAATCTCACTCAAACTTTAGAAATAACATATATAACCTTTTTTCGTAGCAGAAGTATTTACGGGTTCATTTAAGGTTTGAACAAATATCGTGTTTTAATGAAAAGCTCAAACATTGTTCAAAAAGAGAAAAAAAAGCCCAACAAGGTTTGCTATCTTTGATTGAGGTTGGGCTGGGGTTTCTTTTAAATACTAAAACAAATTTATCTAGAAAGCCCAACTTCATAGTGTATTCAACATCAACTAGAGATGCAAATTTGTAACCGGTTTTTTAAAAAACCGGTCGAAAAACCGAAACCGGTTTTTTAAAAAACCGGTTTTTTTTTAACCGGTTCGGTTAAATATAACCGAACCGGTTAGACCGGTTATCGGGTTTTTCCCCATACCGGTTTTTTACCGGTTTTATAACCGGTTTTAACCGGTTTTATTTAAAAACCGGTTTTAACCGGTTTTTTTATTTTTTTTTTATTTTTTTTTTAATTTTTTAATTTTTTTATTTTTTATACCCGTCAATAGTTTTATAAAAAAAAAAACCGGTTTTAACCGGTTAAAAAAACCGGTCAAAATATAAGTCAAACTAGCCGTTTTTAAATTTTTAAAAAAAAACCGGTTTTAACCGGTTAAAAAAACCGGTCAAAATATAAGTCAAACTAGCCGTTTTTTAAAAAACCGATTTAAACCGGTTTTAACCGGTTTTTAAAAAAAAAAAAAACATAAATATCTACAATCCTTGTATCTTAACAAACGTTTTTAAAAAAAAAAAAAAAAATAGACTGCGTGCGCTAGCCGTATTGTTTTTTTTGTTTTTTGTGTTTTTTTTATTTTTCTTTTTCGATGATTTTGAGGTGTGCAGTGAGCATTACGTACTATAAATAGCATGTAATCGGGTTGGGGTTGAAACACATCAAAAAACACTCCACTAATCTCTATTTTTCTCTCTCTACATCGTGGCATATATATACCTCTCAAATTCTCTCAAAATCCCCGCTATAATGAAAACTCACAAACACAACAAGCTCCACAATGCCTCCGTTTCTACTAGACCATGGCTCGAAAAATTTACACAAATGAAGAGTGTGCGAATTAAGACCACCAGTCGAGACAAGAGAAAAAGCGGCACTTATGTCTGGAGTCTTAATCAACCATACTGTGTATTATGCATCATCTGGAGGTATGAAAAGGCACGATCGCAAAGAAATGTCATGAATTTTGATACCCCGGGTCCAACTCTACACCCCGGACTCATAAGAGCTGATTGTAAATGGCGGCTATAGGCGAAAATGATACGTTCACAAGGTTACTATTGGGCGGATGGTCCAAGTTTTTCATATTTGATAATGAAGCGGTTTCGACTTGGTGATATTTTACGAAGTAACCACTCTCAACAACACCAACCGGGAGGGGTATAACGGAGGAGAGAACGGGAGGAGGATTACAATACAGAGAGACTTTCGTAAAATCAAGTCTAACCGCACATTATCCAATATAAAAACTTTGACCATGCCGCAAACCAATAGTACCTTGTGACGTATCATTTTGGCTAACCGCATTACAACCGCTCTTATGAGTCCGGAGTGTAGAGTTGGACCCTGGGTTATAAAATTTCATACATTCTTTCAAACGCGCCTTTTCCCCACCCCCATCGATGTTCATAATACACATATCGTTTTAGATAAACCAAACATCGCCTTTTCTCGTAGTTGGTCTAATTCGCACCACATCTTCATTTGTGTAAATTTTTCGAGCATGACTAGTAGAAACGGAGGCATTAGTGGAAGCTTGTTGTGATTGTGAGTTTTCCATTATAGCGGGATTTGAGAAATTAGAGTATATATATCACGATTAGAGAGAAAAAGAGAGATTAGTGAGTGTTTTTGATGTGTTTTCAACCCCAACCCATTACATGTATTTATAGTACTAAACCATGCCCTAAAATCATCAAAAAAAAAAAAAAAAAAAAAACAAAAAAACAAAAAAAAAAAAACGGCTAGTAGCCGTTATTATTTTTTTTTTTTTAAAAAAACCGGTTAAAACCGGTTTAAATCGGTTTTTTAAAAAACGGCTAGTTTTTTTTAACCGGTTAAAACCGGTTTTTTTTAAAAATTTATAAACGGCTAGTTTTGACCGGTTTTTTTAACCGGTTAAAACCGGTTTTTTTTTTATAAAACTATTGACGGGTATAAAAAAAAAAAAATTAAAAAATTAAAAAAAAAAAATAAAAAAACAAAAATAACACAACCAAAAAAAAAAACAACAGACAAACCTGTCAACAAACGATGTCAATTTTTAAATAAAACCGGTTAAAACCGGTTATAAAACCGGTAAAAAACCGGGTATGGGGAAAAACCCGAAACCGGGTCTAGATAGGACCGAATTTCCGCAGTTTTCTCATCCATTTCACCCGAACCGGTTGAAAAAAAAACCGTTTTTATTCTAAACAAACCGGTTTCGGTTTTCGAGACGCCACACTCGTTATAAAAATACCGGTTTACCACAAGATTTTGCATCTCAATTTGATGTTTAACTTACACTATGAAGTTGGGCTTGTTAGATAAATTTGTTTTAGTAGTAATTGTAAAAAGAACCCCCAGCCCAACCTTCAATCAACATAATACTAAAACCTTGTTGGGCTTTCTCTTTTTCTTTCTAGCTATTTGAACATGTTTGAGCGCGTTTTCAATATTAAAATCATACGATATGTTCAAACCTTAAATGAACCCGTAAATACTTCTGCTACGAAAAAAGGTTATATATGTTATTTCTAAAGTTTGAGTGAGATTTATGGTACTTGTATCTGTTCAGGGGTGTGTAATTACACACACATAGTTTGAGTGATCTTATAAAATCTACTCGGAATTATTTACGTAATTTCGGATATCATACTCCTATATACTGTATTTTTAGGACTAATGTTGTAAACATTTTGCAATACGGTACGACTTTGTAACGTCGCGCAGTTGCACATATATATCCCTTCAAAGACTATTTTAGTGTTAAGTTGGTACTTTTTCTTTTTCTTATTTTACCATTCTTTTCTTATAATTCGTATCATTCAGTGATTACAATCCAGAAATGAAGGATTCTGCAAAGATGTATGTATCATTTGTTAAAAGCCGTTTGTGACCGTCTAAGCAACTAAAGAAGCCATATATACAAGAAAGTAAAAGTCGACAAACCATATATTCAAATCCATATACACGCACGTTTATATGTTCAAACACAATTCGATTTCCTAATTCATATGCGGAAAACAATATTTATGTAGTTGAAGGGATATATACATTATTACGAATCACGCTATTTGTCACTGACATCATATTTCTGTTACATTATGTTACGTACATCCAACGTTTTAATCTCTTTATTACGCCATCATGAAGAACCCATCTCCTTTCGACCTTTCATGATAAAAAATAGACAAAAGCGTACTCGGGCGGGCGCTAGAATTGAACAAGTTGATACGTTTATTCGTATGCTATGATATAATCCGTGTTATTATTGTAACGAACCAAAGAAGTCAAACTCTTTACGTGTGATATGCCAACCATGTGTACAAATTGTATTATTGTCAACTTGGAGAAATAAAAGCTAAGTGTATATTTTATTACTAATTATGGAAATAAATAAAATACAATGTTGGCGAGAGATCCGGGTCATTTACTCAACAAAACTTTCTAAAAATAGTAATCAATCCGAACTGATTCCCAAACAAATAAAATTGTCAATCATGACAATGCCAAGACAAATGTCAAATTTCATCATGGGAATTGGATATCAACTATCTTATCGGTAGGTCACACGTTTTCTTTTAACAGTCTAAAACATAATGAACTAAAATTCTTTAAAGTTTAAAATAAACATGACCCATCATATTGAGGTTGTTGTGAAAGAAAAATAACAAATAGTTTATTATTGTGAGGCCTTTGTTTTAATTTAAATTAAACATTCACTTACAACAATATCAACATGATAGTTCATATTCATTTTAAACTTTAAAGGATCCTATTCCATGTAAAAATTTAAACCTATAGAGGTAAAGCTGGGTTGGTAATTTCACTTGCAAAACTTACTTTAACACTTGAAAAAAAAAAGAAATAGAGAAGATAAAGAAGGGACAAAAGAAGAGGTGAGGGGAAAATTTTGGCTTTTAGTATTGTGTTTTCATGTTGGAAAGAAAAGAGAACAGCAAATTAAGTCTAAATTTCTACTTCTCTTTAAATCATCACAATTTATGAAGAATGGTAGGAGGGGGGATTTATATGATTTACTTTCATCTTCTCTTCACTTCTCTCTAGGAAAATTTAGAGAACATAAATATTTTTAAATTTTTTTCCACTGCTCTTCTTTTCTTTCCAAATTAAAACTCGAGAACATAGTATAAGGTAACAATGAGCAAAGATACCGAGAACATAGTATAAGGTAACATAGTATAAGGTAAAAAAATTTCCACTGCTCTTCTTTTCTTTCCAAATTAATGCTGTTGGATCCTCTTATGATAATCTTGGTGGATCAATGCCTGTTAATGCTGCTACTCTTCCCATTGCTGATCTTCCTACTGATCCTCTCATGCCTGATTTAGAGGATACTACTAATCTTCTAAATACTGATATCTTTAGTAGTGCATATGATGATGAAGATGTGGGTGCAGATGCTGACCTCAACAACTTAGAAACAACCATGAATGTCAATCCTATTCCTACAACTATGATTCACATGGATCATCCTAAAGAGCAAATCATAGGGAACCTACTTTCAGCACCCCAAACTAGGAGAATAAAAAAGTCTGCTTAAGAACATGCTATGGTCAGTTACATCAAAAGGCAGAGGAGAACCAACCACAAGGATTATCAAAACTGTTTATTTGTCTATTTTCTCTCACAAATAGAACATAAGAAGGTGACACAAGCTTTGACAGATCCAAGATGGATAGAGGCAATGCAAGATGAGTTGCTACAGTTTAGATTGCAGAAGGTTTGGAGATTGGTTAATTTACCCAAAGGCAAGTATGCCATTGGAACAAAATGGGTCTATAGAAACAAGAAAGATGATAGAGGGATAGTAGTTAGAAACAAGGCAAGACTGGTTGCATAAGGTTACACCCAAGAAGAAGGCATTAATTATGATGAGGTTTTTGCTCCTATTGCTAGGATAGAAGCAATCAAGTTATTTTTGGTCTATGCATCATTTATGAGATTTATTGTGTACCAGATAGATGTGAAGAGTGCCTTTTTATATGGTACTATTGAAGAGGAGGTGTATGTGTTCCAACCTCTTGGTTTTGAAGATCCATAGTTCCCTAACAGAGTTTATAAGGTAGAAAAAGCTTTATATGGTCTACATCAAGCTCCTAGAGTCTGGTATGAGACATTGTCTACCTACTTATTGGAAAATGGATTTAGAATAGGCACTATAAATAAAACTTTATTCATCAAGAAGGACAAAGGTGATATCCTGTTAGTGCAAGTGTATGTTGATGACATCATCTTTGGGTCTACAAAGAAGTATTTATGTGTTGAGTTAGAGCAGATGATGCATAAAAGATTACAGATAAGTTCTATATGGGAGCTCACTTTCTTCTTAGGGTTACAAGTAAAGCAGAAAGATGATGGAATCTTCATCAGCCAAGACAAGTATGTAGTTGATATATTGAATAAGTTTGATTTTGTCACAGTAAAGATAACAAGCACTCCAATAGAGACTCACAAGGCATTGCTCAAAGATGAAGAAGCTGAGGATGCGGATGTTCATTTATACAGATCAATGACTAGATCATTGATGTACTTGACAGCTTCTAGGCCTGACATAATGTTTGCTGTTTATGCTTGTGCTAGGTTCCAAGTTACACCTAAAGTCTCACATCTTCATGTTGTGAAGAGGATCTTTGTTGTGAAGAGTATCTTTAGATACTTGAAAAGTCAACCCAAATTAGGCCTTTGGTATCCTAGGGATTCACTATTTGACTTGGAAGCTTTTTCTGATAGTGATTATGCTGGAGCTAGCCTTGACAGGAAATCCACAACAAGAGGTTGTCAATTTTTTGGCAAAAGATTGATTTCATGGCAATGTAAAAAAGCAAACTATAGTTGCCAACTCCACCACTGAAGCAGAATATCTTGATGCTGTAAATTATTGTGGAAAGGTGTTATGGATCCAAAATCAGATGCTTGATTATGGGTTTAATTTCATAAACACCAAGATTTACATTGATAATGAAAGCACCATTTGTATTGTGAAGAATCCAGTGTTTCATTCTAAAACCAAGCACATTGAAATAAGGCACCACTTCATCAGAGATTCTTATGAGAAGACGCTCATTCAAGTGATTAAGATACATACAGATCACAATGTTGCAGACTTGCTCATAAAAGCATTTGATGTTGGAAAATCTCAATATCTAACTGCTAGTATTGGAATGCTTAACCCCTGAAGCATTGATTGAGGGGAGGTTAATAAGTGTCAAGATGCAGTGGATTATGCTTGACATGAGATGGAACAGCAGCTGATGATGAAATTCAAGTTAGTACTGGTATGTGTAATTACTACTGCTGTTATAATAAATATTGTGAGAATTGAGAGAAAACAGAAACAAACAGAGAGAAAGTGTGAGCTCAAAAGAATAGAGAGATTTGTGAAATAAAAACAGACAGGGTGATTCAGTGAGAAAAAGAATTGAGAGATATAGTGAGCTTAAAAACAGAAAGAGAGCTTGTGGGAATCAACATTGATGATGGAAATGCCTTTTGGAACGGAATTGAGGTTAAAACTAGTACCTCAAAAGTTAATAGGGCCAGGCATTTCTGAGTACTGCTGGGAACTACTTAGTACTGTTAGTCCAAACTTAAAACTGCTGGGCATTACTTAGTACTGTTAGACTAAAATTAGTACTGCTGGGCTACCGTTAATACTGTTTGGGGTATAACAGATTTTTGGCAATTAAATATAGCCGTTGAGATATTTCTGCAAAATATTTCGCTTATAGGGGTCTATAATTTGGATAATTCTTGATCTTTCTTTCACTTATAACCTTTCTTCAAGATAAAGAATCCATTTTATTCAGTCGGTCCAATCAAAACCCTTAAGCGCTTTCTATAAAATCTCAATTAACTCTGCCAAACTCTCATACTCTCAATAACGAACATAAACCCAGAACCCTTATCATAACTCAATCACTAATGTCGAATTTGGAATTCTGTGACAAACACAACATGGTTGCTTATCTAAAGAAACCAACTGGGAGTGAAGGATTCCAAGAGATAGTAGATTTTCTCAATAAACGTCATATAAGGTTTGCTCTTACTAAGAATCCTACTATCTATGTTTCTCTAATCAAAAAGTTCTGGCAGACTGCAAATGTTAGAACAGTTGATAATGGAGAACAAGAAATTACTGCCACAGTTGATGACAAAGAATTCACTATTACTGAAGCATCTGTTAGGAGACATATCCAATTAGCAGATGTAGATGGTATTAGTGTTTTGCCAACTACTAAAATTTTTGCTCAACGGTCACTGATGGGATATGTTTTAACTGATGATAAACTGACTTTTCAAAAAGGTAAATTTTCCCCTCAGTGGAGATTCTTGATCCATACCATCCTACACTGTCTTAGTTCTGAAAAAACTTCTTGGGAACAATTTAGTAGCAATATAGCAACTGCTATTATTCGCTTGGTAACAAACAAAACTTTTAACTTTTCTAAATTGATTTTTGATGGTATGGTGAAAAACTTGGATAGTAAATATAAGTTTTTAATGTATCCAAGATTTATTCAAATATTTTTGGACAAGCACAAAATATTCCTTAATCCCCATAACAGAAAATATATTGCTCCTACTTTAACTCCAAAACTTTTTAGTAATATGAAAAGAGGTTTTTCTAGGGAACAAACTCCTTTGTTTTCAAGTATGCTGGCAATTCAAGCAGAAGAGGGTGAAGGTTCAGGATATCCCTCTAAACCCCAACCACCACCTTCTACTGCTCAACCTATTCATGAAGAACCAATCCCTAATATTGTCTCACCTTAACACCAAAAGACTCAAACACCTAGGCAAGCCTTACACCAGGTCACTGAGTTACCTTAGACTAGTAAGCCTATACCCAATGTACCAGATGAGGCTGTCTTTGAGGAGTGGGATGATAGAGTGGAAAGGGCTACCACTACTGCTGCTAGCTTAGATGCAGCACAGACTAGTGGTAACATAACTAAGACCAATCCACGGCAATACCTAATGTGCCTCTTCTTCAGGGAATTGGTGCAGGTGGTAGTCCCAGGCGCCAAGAAGCCACGAGGGGTTCCATTGCTCAGACTAGGTCTAAGAGGATACCTACACCGCCCTATGATTCACCTCTCCCAAGAGTTAACATACTTAGAAGTGATGAGGGCAGTATGTCACTTCAAGAATTGAAGGTTTTATGTACTAAAGTGTTCAGCAAAGTGGAGAGCTTAGAGGTAGATTTAAAACAAGCTAAGCAAGTATATGGTGCTGCTTATACCAAGCTTATCATAAAGGTGAAAAAATTAAAGAAGACTGTCAAGACAAGCCAAGCTAAAAGGAGAGCAAAGATTGTGGTTTCAGATGATGAAGAGGATTTAGAGGATTCTTTCAAACAGGGGAGGATGATAGAAGAAATTGATCAAGATGCAGGAGTTACTTTGGTTACTCCTACACATAGTCAAGGAGATCAACTTGAAGATCAGTTGGGAGTCTTTAGTGTAGCTAAGGTACTTGTAGATGCAGCTAAAAATGTTCACACTTATACTAGAAGAAGAAGGGCAGTTAGTACTGGCAGTGGTAGAGTTAGTACTGCTAGTAGATTGTTTAGTACTGCTGAAGAATCAGTTAGTATTGTTGGTGCATCAATGCTAGTTAGTATTGCTGGTACGGTTCAAGAAGTTAACAAAGATAAAGGTAAAGGTATAATGACAGAATCTAAGCCTGAACAAACCAAGACAAAGTTGCAGCAAAGACAAGAAAGAGCTGGTTATGAAGCAGCTGTAAGATTACAAGAACATCTTGATGAAGAAGAGAGACAGAGGATTGCCAGAATGCATAAAGAAGCTAAATCTTTCAATATTAAAGAATGGGAAAATATACAAGCTAAAATTAAAGCTGATAAAGAGCTAGCATAAAGGATACAAGCAGAAGAAAGAGAAAAATACTCTGAAGATGAAAAAGCAAGACTGCTTGCAGAACTCATCAACCAGAGAAATAGATATTTTGCCCAACAAAGAGCTGAAGAAAGGAGGAACAAGCCACTCATACAGGCTCAACAGAGAACTTATATGTCTAACTATATCAAGCATATAGGAAGTCACACTCTGCAGCAATTAAAGAGACTTTCCTTTGATGAGCTCAAGGCTTTGTTTGAAACAACAATGAGAAGGGTGCAAACTTTTCATCCTATAGAGAGTGAAGGTGACAAAACAGTTCCTGGGTTAACAACTGGAAGTTCAAAAAGGGATGCAGAAGTAGAATTGGATCATGAAGGTTCTAAGAAGCAAAAGACTAATGAAGCTTCAGGGTCAGTTCAAGAATAGCCAGAAGAAGAGGAAACAAAATTACCACAAGAAGATTTACAATAGATGATAATGGTAGTTCCAGTGGAAGAAGTTTATGTTGAAGTTTACAGGTCAAATATCCAATCATAGATTGGGAGGTTTATTCTGAAGACACAAGAAGGTATTGGAGAACACTACAACAATCTGTTGACTTCGGGTCGACATACTAGACCCAAAAAAACAAAAAGAATCGACCCAAAGGTCTAAGGGTCGACTTAGTCGACCCAAAAGTGGCGACCCAAAATTTACGACCTAAAAAATTTTGGGTCGACATACGCGTATGTAACTTTGGTCGACAAATGGGGGCCACCACTTTTTAGTGGGATACTTTGAC
>BQNB010190565.1:0-11770 GCA_026074375.1 Tanacetum coccineum | reverse complement strand
CCATATGTATATATATATTAGTTTTCTTCCTATTTTGCATGTTTTACATCTTATTCAGTTAGCAACAAGAGACTCCATTTTTAGACCCAAGGACGTTCGGTGTGTGGAGTAACTCAACAGCAGCTGCTGCGTTTCATTCTCTTCTATTTTCCGATTCTCATCGCAGCCCAACAGTGGGCTTGATAACTACTGTTGTGGTGCCTAATTTTTCCCACTCACGTACCCTTTATTATTTACCATTCAGTTTTCTTCTTCCTTCTTCGCATACACTAGCTTGTATAACTAGCTTTTCATTAGACACGCATGGTTTTATTCTTATAATGTTAATCACAGGATAGAACAAGGTCAAAATTAGGGGTGTGGTGGTGTTCTTCGCAGTCCCTTTGGCTACAACAGCGGTAGTAGCTTGTTGCGAAAACCCATGGTTTCAATCAGTGGTAGTACCCACCGTGTCGCATTCGGTACATTGAGGTATGCCTTAAAATGGTCAGGTATTTAGAAGGTTTTGGTACCAATCATCGAGCACACCCTTGCTTGGTTCCTTTAGGGTTCGTGACGCACCAATAGCGAGCAAATGGCTCGCCATGGTTTATCTCGTGTAGCTAGGACATGTTTGCGTTACGCATTGAGGTCGCAACGTAAGAAGTCCTATGCATAACCCCAATGTTCATTAGTCCTTGGTGAGCCATGTGATATATTACGCAAATATTAATATCTATCGTGGATTCCCTTGTTTCGTATGATACGTTATTAGTTACTTTCGCATTGTTATTTTATGTTTATCACGAACAAAACCTTTACATGCATACATATATTAACTTTGCTTGGGTTATAGGTTGTGCACAAGTAATACGAAGCCGAGGCTTTCGTTAGACTATATGGTAAGTAACATATGAACATTAAACTATGAGGATGACTCACCGAGGTCTAAATTTGCTAGTCACTGAGGGGAAATTAATGATGATAAGAAGCTTGAACCACTATTGGTTTCCACTCCTCGCAACCCGACGTCTTAAGCTCATGAATGAGATGAAAACCCAAATCGAACCTTACTTATTCACTATGTGCTTATGAATGATTTGTGTTAAGTGAAAAGTGTATGGCATCCAATTTATACTAGTATCCGTTTCCTCATTCCTGATACTTTTCAAATTGCATGGAAGTTGATATTATTTTTATTCACTATTGAGGAATCTAGTAATGATGGTGTTTTTATAAGACTATTTGTCATCATGGCACTATTTGGTAAATTACTATTTGGTAATTGGATCAGTATTGACATGTGAATGAAAGAGGGGTACCAAGTGATGAGACGTACCCATTTCTTGTGGGGTTTGAAAAGAAATTAGAAAATAGTAGGGTATTGGGTAGGGATTTGTGATGATGGATGTTTGGCCATTATTATGAGTTGGTTTTATGTATTTTCATGTGCATATATCTGATATTGGTTTATATGCATTCTTAAGTGTATATTGCTTTTGAATTCTTTTAAAGGTTTACATGGCTATTGAACGTAGATGGTTTCATGATAATAATCTAAGTAACCGACTTCGTTTGACAATTAAAAAAATAGATATTGCTTTATCGCTACGAGTTCTAAAATATCCTCTTAGACACAAGAGCAATAGTGGTGATATTTGTGTGCAAATTAAATTTTTTATGACAAAATAATGCGTTGACGATCATAAGATGACTTCTCGTTGAAAATTATCAGTAAACTTGTAAATTTGTAGTACGTGACTTTTACTTAACGAAAGGAGAATCTAATTTTTTTCTTACGGGGTGTCACATCCTCCCCAGGTTAGAAGATTTCTCCTACGAAATCAAGACGTTGTAAGAGATTGCGGATTTGCGAAGGTGTGAGGGTATTTGTTCTTAAACTGGTTCTTACGTATTCCTAATTGAATACCTCGCTATCAGGACGAGCCAAGGTGACAAAATGTTTGAAATATGCCCGTTGAAGTAAATGACAAGGCCTTAAATTATTTATCTTCTCCCTCTTTGCCTTATAAATACCACTTTTCTCTTCTCAAATTTTCAAACATTAATCCCACTACAAAGATATTTCGAATGGCATGCTCGCTTCCCCATACCGTTTCTGAAATCGAAGCCATGGTGCAAAGGTTAATTAACGAAGATAAGGGTCGTCAGGATGTGCTTTTGGATTTAGCTTTTCAGTTTGAAGATTCATGTGCTGTTAGGGACGATCTTAGAAAAACCTACGAGAAATGTAATGACATTTCTCAAGAGAGTCGTGCCTTGATTTGCACTCTTTTAAAAGAAAGTTCTGAAAAGGATCGCAAGTTGCATCTTTCTAAGTATGGAAAGGCGGCACAACTATAGAAATAAATGGATGCTAAGTCGGCTTGGTTCCAAGAAAAATATTCCGGCCGTACACATGGAGGTATAGGTTGCTCATCATCATCGACTAATTGCCCTCTTACCGAGAAAAAGTTCCACCAACTCCGTATAGATGAAGAAGCTCTATAAGAAATGTTGGAAGAAGAGGCCATGAACAAAAAGGCGCAAGAGGAGAAAATTAGGCAAGAACAAGCTGAGAATGATGCATTCTTTTTAGAATTTGGGGTAGTGAGGTACGACTCAGATTGTGAGTCATCGGATTAATGGTCTAAGTATTGTTGTAACCATGTTGTTGTACTACTTTGAATAAAACATTGTGGTCTTAACTATGTACTTGTATTTCCACTTTTGCAAACCAACGGTTATTATGTAAGTAATCTAGTAAGTTCAAACGAATGCATTTGATCTCTGTAGTATCATAAAAAATGTTTGCTTCGTGACTGTTGCTTTGCCATAGTACATCTTGAATGGAACAATTGAGTGATTATTACTACTATCTCCACACAGTATTTTAAAGGGTTTGCGTGATAATTCTTAATTGAATAATTGAGTGAACATGATTACTGTCTTTCTACAGTCTCATAAAGTGGTTTAGGGATAGTGTTATTAATTTGTAACTTTTCCCCAAAGTAATTATTTTAACAATTTGAAACCTTTCGGTGATTGATTTTTACCTTAAGGGTTTGAAATAAGATTTAAATTTTCTACGGGGGTGTCGTCGCCCTTTTAAGTCGGAAACTTTTGTCCTGAATTCAAGTTGTCGTATTTGCGTGTGGATTAAGAAAAGACGAAAGTGGCGAGTGGGGCTCCAACGGCTAGAAATGTGGCGAGCTGTTACATCCACTCAATATATTTACTTTGTTAATTTCCCAAATTTGTCAAAATGAAATAAGCTTCCTCACTTAAATTTCCATTCATCCTTGGATTAAAATGTCATATCTTGTTCCCTTGATTGCGGTTGTGTTTGTTATGGTGGTTGGTTGTTATTTGGCGAGTGTTCCACAAGAAGAGGATCACCAGTACATCGTTTTAATACTAGGGCTTATTGTGCCACTCATCATTATGGCGATTGGCGTGGAAGTTTTCCGGAAGAAGTAGCTTTCATCCGTAGGTGTGCGTGTTGTATTGCCATTTAGTTCTTGGGTATTTTAATTAATCTTATGCTGAGTCCTCCAGGAAGAATCATCAAACGTTTTACCTTTATCTTTGCTCCGTTTATGTAGGATTTAATCCTCACGATGTATTTTAATGAATCGCAGTCCTTCATAGTTTCCTTGAGTATTGTCTTTAATGTGATGAATGAGTAAAATGCGTGTTCGTTCAAACTTTTTGTTATTACATCGAATACCATTGAGCATATCTCTGTCGACCTAACTTATACATAGTTGAACAGGCTATGTATACCTTAGGTTTACATTAACATCCCATTTTTCCTTTAGTTATTTGTTTGTGATCATAAGCATAGTGGGTACCGAGACTTGTGAGGTATACAATTTGTCGTGTCTCCCAAACACCTGATGAATGATGTTTTGTTATATGTTGATTTGTGGTCTATTATTCCCTTGCTACTTTCTACCACACCCATGGTCCTCTGAAAGTTTATGTTCACCTTATGTGTTTATCTTACTACGTGTATATCGTTTCGTATGATGACGTGTATTATCTATGTGTTTGTAAAATGGCGATGATGGTGATCTGCTTCTCTTTCGAGATGGCCCAGGCGCTGGTGATATTAGTGCATGAACATTGAGGTTATTTATTTCTTGGGAGTGTTCACGCCCTATAGCAGAGTTCAAGGTTAGCCCTAGCTCAGGTAATTGGGTTGCCTGAGAGTTTGGTGAGTCAATTCTTCTTGGAATGGAATGTCTCGTGGCGGCTTCCTATTCTGGGGAGATTTCAGGTACATTATTGGTAAGTGATTGAGACATTTTTCGAATACACCCTGCATATGACCAAATAGGGTTTCTTACTTTTACATCCTACATCTGAGTAAAAATTAACTTATGAGTGTTATTAATTTTTGAGGTAAGGTGTATGGCATGTTTTGAATGATTATGCATACTATGTCTCGAGGATATATAAAGGAGTGTTGAGTTTAGGCATTCGTATGTTTCTGGTTTGTTTGAGAAATATACTCGCAATTAGTAGTGGTATCCTTATGTTAAGACCCAAGCTGGTGACCAGATAGCGTGGTAGGCTTCCGGACAGCAGGTGCATATCCGTGGAATTCATATTATTCTCGACTCAGGGCTGGTGTAAACTTTTATGTCTTCCCATAGTTTGTGACTGCTAATTGCGACTATTGTCTCTTACTTTTACCGGGTGTGTTTTAAATTTTATTCTCAATACGAGTTTGTTGTTCACGTTCCCCAATGATATGACATTCACCAATTATTGGTGCATGCAAGCGACACATGCTTTTTGGTAGGTTTTTATATACTTTGAAATACTTTTAAGGGTATACCAACATAGTAGATAATAGTATAGGTATTTTTATAACGGTTGCTACAAAGAGTCCTTGTTTAGTAAAGTAACAAGTGGGTGATTAGCATGGTACCCGAAGTGTTTATGTAGGTATTTTTCGTTCAATGAGATAGTAAGGATGTAATTACTGACAAAATCCATAATAATATGTGAGTGACTCTTTGTTGTGTAATATTGGTTATAGGGTAAATCATTCAGTGAGAGTCATGGTAGTTTCATTACACTAGGATGGTTTAAATGTGTAATCCATCAGATATGTTATTCCAAGATGGTGAATGATATTGTGTAGTCATGCTTTCCATGATGGACAAGTGGTACTTTAGTTATTCAATGATATCGTGCCACACAGTTATTGACTTAGGAAGCAAATTGTAATAGATAATACGTATGCTATTCTTATATGTCCTTAAGAGCCAGTTATAGTCTAGAGTTACTAATGCAACCTAGTTCTCTATAACCAAGTGGCTTAGATACCAATCTGTCACACCCCCAAATTCACTGCAGCGGAAGACTGGATTTGGGATTGTGACTTTATGGCGTGAAGAGGACTTGGTACGAGAGATATACCTCTACATGCCAATATACCAATGCAGACTCCATATATTCTGTAATATAGAACACCTGAGAAAAACATTGCTAAAGTGTCAACATAAAGTTGGTGAGTTCATAGGTTTCATTGTTTGATAATAATGATGAACCACAAGATTTATAACCATAGCATGAAATATAGCAATCCTATATATCACAATGAAAAGTATTTAATATTCTCTAAGCTCGTGACACTGAAGTGTTAACATATATCATCATAGGTAAGCCCGTGTAGATGTTCAACCAGCAACATCCGTATATGACTCAAATGAGACTGTGTTTGCTTGACTAATGTCAGTCCAAGACAAACAGGGATTGTCAATCCCGATAGATCTATCCATAACATTCGCGCTCCCTCAACCGGTCATCCGGTCAAGAAATTGACAGCTCATGATAAATTGGGCAATATAGCAAGTTGGGTTGAATAGTGACTTAGACCCAAATAGTAAATTAGTAAATGTACTTGTGTTCAACTGTTAAAAATTAAGCAATGTTCTCACCCCAAAAGATGATTTAAAACTGTAAAGTAGAGGCTATGAAACTCACCTTGTCGGTTAATCGATGGATATTGAGGGTGGATTAAGGCACGTCAAATAGCGACTCAATCAAACACCTAAGTAATTATAACAGTTTCTGAGTTTACATTCTAAAATTTAATTCTCGAAATAAATTATGCAAATGATCAAAAAGCATGGTCGTTTATGAGTTAACGTTTTATGTTTTCAAAGTGTTGATTAAACCGTTGGCTCTAGGGATGGTATACAATTACGCTCACATATGTATTTATACCTAATTTGATAAAATTATGTATTATAACTTATAATCACATGGTTGCAGCCTTAGGACAAATTATGTTTTTAAAATATAACTATTATTTATCAATTATTTGGTTTACATATATATGTTTATCTCGCTCTTTTTCCTACTCTAGTCGTCACTTACGTTTCGTCTTGCAGTTCTTGTGAGAACGTCAAATAAATTTTTTTTAAAATTATTTACTTATTTTTAATATTCTCATGTTTCATGGTTTACGATTTAAGTCCTATGGCTTTTTAAAAAAAAATCATGATTTAACTCAATAAGTTTTGAAACTATTTTTAGTGTTAATTAAAATTTATGAGCCGGGGTAAACTCTCTTACCGGTTTAAAATTTCGTTTCCATTGTTAATAATTTCATAGCATCATAAATTATCGTTTCTAACTTATACTCATTAAAATAATTATACTTGTTAAAATAACTATACTTGTTATATATTAGTTAACCTGTTTTGAGCTCGAACTCATAGTTACGCATATATATAAATATATATATATATATCTATTAAAAATAATTTATACGTGTTAAAATACCTATTATTGTTATCAATTAGTTAACCGTTTGAGCTCGAACTCATTAGTTACGCAATATTAAAATTTATATATATATATATATATCTATATATATATATTATATTTATATATATAAATATATATATAATACCTTTATATGTCAGAATTTGCAAAATAGCTTGATTGGTTTCTATGTCAACTTGCCATCAGAATAATACATGTACTTCTGTATATTATCACTTATCACATGTACATATAATAATTCATGTCCATCCTATTCCCTTTCTCTTTTTGCTGCTCCCCTGACGCAACAACAGTGAGCTTTTATGCTCACTGTTTTGATTTTTGTTTCTTACGTTATCAGTCCATATGTATATATATATTAGTTTTCTTCCTATTTTGCATGTTTTACATCTTATTCAGTTAGCAACAAGAGACTCCATTTCTAGACCCAAGGACGTTCGGTGTGTGGAGTAACTCAACAGCAGCTGCTGCGTTTCGTTCTCTTCTATTTTCTGATTCTCATCGCAGCCCAACAGTGGGCTTGATAACTACTGTTGTGGTGCCTAATTTTTCCCACTCACGCACCCTTTATTATTTACCATTCAGTTTTCTTCTTCCTTCTTCGCATACACTAGCATGTATAACTAGCTTTTCATTAGACACGCATGGTTTTATTCTTATAATGTTAATCACGGGATAGAACAAGGTCGAAACTAGGGGTGTGGTGGTGTTCTTCGCAGCCCCTTTGGCTACAACAGCGGTAGTAGCTTGTTGCGAAAACCCATGGTTTCAATCAGTGGTAGTACCCACCGTGTCGCATTCGGTACAGTGAGGTATGCCTTAAAATGGTCAGGCATTTAGAAGGTTTTGGTACCAATCACCGAGCACACCCTTGCTTGGTTCATTTAGGGTTCGTGACGCACCAATAGCGAGCAAATGGCTCGCCATGGTTTATCTCGTGTAGCTAGGTCATGTTTGCGTTACGCGTTGAGGTCGCAACGTAAGAAGTCCTACGCATAACCCCAATGTTCATTAGTCCTTGGTGAGCCACGTGATATATTACGCAAATATTAATATCTATCGTGGATTCCCTTGGTTCGTATGATACGTTATTAGTTACTTTCGCATTGTTATTTTATGTATACCACGAACAAAACCTTTACATGCATACGTATATTAACTTTGCTTGGGTTATAGGTTGTGCACAAGTAATGCGAAGCCGAGGCTTTCGTTAGACTATATGGTAAGTGACATATGAACATTAAACTATGAGGATGACTCACCGAGGTCCAAATTTGCTAGTCACTGAGGGGAAATTGATGATGATAAGAAGCTTGAACCACTCTTGGTTTCCACTCCTCGCAACCCGACGTCTTAAGCTCACGAATGAGATGAAAACCCAAATCGAACCTTACTTATTCACTATGTGCTTATGAATGATTTGTGTTAAGTGAAAAGTGTATGGCATCCTATTTATACTAGTATCCATTTCCTCATTCCTAATACTTTTCCAATTGCATGGAAGTTGATATTATTTTCATTCACTATTGAGGAATCTAGTAATGATGGTGTTTTTATAAGACTATTTGTCATCATGGCACTATTTGGTAAATTACTATTTGGTAATTGGATCAGTGTTGACATGTGAATGAAAGAGGGGTACCAAGTGATGAGACGTACCTATTTCTTGTGGGGTTTGAAAAGAAATGAGAAAACTAGTAGGGTATTGTGTACGGATTTGCGAAGATGGATGTTTGGCCATTATTATGAGTTGGTTTTATGTATTTTCATGTGCATATATCTGATATTGGTTTATATGCATTCTTAAGTGTATATTGCTTTTGAATTCTTTTGAATGTTTACATGGCTATTGAATGTAGATGGTTTCATGATAATAATCTAAGTAACCGACTTCGTTTGACAATTAAAAAAATAGATATTACTTTATCGCTACGAGTTCTAAAATATCCTCTTAGACACAAGAGCAATAGTGGTGATATTTGTGTGCAAATTAAATTTTTTTATGACAAAATAATGCGTTGACGACCATAAGATGACTTCTCGTTGAAAATTATCGGTAAACTTGTAAATTTGTAGTATGTGACTTTTACTTAACGCAAGGAGAATCTAATTTTTTTCTTATGGGGTGTCACAGTTGAATAGTAAATAAGTTATAAGTGGAAAAATGAAAACTTACAAATACCCTTGCTTAAACAGGGCAAACAAGTACTCAAAAGAGCTATTCTACAAGCTCTAGCTTGTTAGAAACAAGCTAGTAAAACCCTTAAGCTCTTCCATTGTAAGCTTATCATCCATTTGAGCTTTTTTGTGATTTTTGGTATTTTTTTAGATTTTTATAAGTAAAACAGTTAATAAAAGTGATAAAAACAGTAAACAAAGGCAAAGATTAAGAAGCTAAAAGTTTAGAGAAGCTTTTAGGTCAGATCAATAAGCTGCATCATAGCTTAAAAAGCTTAACAGGTTATATTAAATGATCAAACACAGAATCTTAAAAACAATACCTTAAACTTTTCATTAAAAACTTAAACTTTTACATGGAATTTGCAATACATAATAATTTTAAAAACTTAAATGAAAATACATTAAAAAGATACTAAAAACTTAGAATCACACTTTTTCACCACAAGGGTTAAGAACTCTATTTATAGGCCGGATAGAAGGACCTAGATCCTTGGCTTGGTTTTCTTGTGTGAGAGGAAAAACAACATCAATCTTGGCCCTTCAAATCAACTTGTGCTTTATTAAATTCATCTTAACCCTTGGATGTTTGCCACACAATCATTCCCCAATGATTGCTTTTAGATTACCAACCTGTCAGAGCAAAACGTCACTCATTGCATCATTATTGGCTTTTAGAAGGTGGGTTTAATCCTTGGGGTAAGTGTAATTTTGGAAGTGGAGAGTGAACAGTGAAAATAGGGGTAGAGCGGGAAAAGGGGTTGTTCTGTTTGTTTGATTGGTGCAGGGTGAGAAGTTTGGTAAATTGGCGAACTTGGTCCCTCAACTTATATAAGTATATAACACCTTTAGTCCTTTGTGGTGCATATTTGGTCCTTTAAGTTTTATAACGGTTTGCACCGTTAGTCCTTTTAGGACTAACGGGGGTGTTATAAAGGGGGTTGTGGTTAACGGGAGTTATAAGGGGTGTGGTTTGGGCTAGGTGTTAGGTCGAGTATAAAAATAAAGGACCTGGGCTTTTATTTATGTTTAAGGCTTATAAAGATATAAGTCGGCTTTCCCGGGCCTACTAGGTGGGTACGGGTGGGCCCATTTTTGGCAGTTTAGGTTTTCGAGTTCGGTTTTCGATGCTCTTTCCAATGCCTCATCTCGGGGTTGACTTTGACTTGACTTTTGATTTTGACTTCTCTTTACACTCTTTCCGTTCTCGTGCTCGTTTTTGTCGTTTTGGCTTTGATTTTTGTCCTTTTCTTAGATATTCATTACCTGCATAATACAAATGCAAAATATACAAATACAATGTATTTTGGTACGTTTTTGGTCATTTAAGCTCGTTTTTAAAGGTCAAAGGTATGTGTAATTAAACGCATACCAAAATCCCCCATACTAAGATGTTATCGTGTCCACGCGCAATGCAATAAATAAGCACTTAGAAAACTAAGAATCTCGATCCCCCTCGACTAATTACCTCGAGAAGTAACTAAGTGTTCATCGAGGGGAATTAAAGAATCAAGAGTTTAGAGAAGCCCCGTTTGTACCATTTTTAAATGATATACACTTATTATCACTAATATTTTTGTATTTTTCCTATTTTCTCATTTTTTTAGCAACTAACTAATTTGACTTTCGTTATTTTCATAACCTTTAGTGATCATAGAACAAGATGCATTTCGATCTGAAAATGCCCCAAAAAGGATAAATTCATCGTCCTCGACTTTTCACCTGTTCCAAACCAAGCTTAAAATGAAATCACAGCTAAATATCAGTTAAGATGCTAACACTACTCATATTTGCAACTTGTGAACTTTTCACTCCCGACAATTATCATATCTTAGGTGAATGTGCTATTTTGAATTTCAACCATAGATCAATGTTTTACAAAATACTATGCTTCATGTTCCACCCGAGAATAATGAGTTTGAAGGCGAGATCATCCCATGTAGCGACTTTCGTCTTGGCACATCCCAACCTTGCGGCTAAGTGGCCAGGCTTTTGACACCCCACAGAGACTAGTATCGGGACTCACGGACCTTAGGTTTCAAAAACTCTCAGGTTTCCCGTATATGCATAACTTTAAAATAGAATAGTCAAAGTTCAAAAACATATTTGAATTTAACAAAAAGAAATCAATTTATTAATTTAAACTAAATACTAGACATAACATTTATGCAATTGTAACCCTCGACCTTTTAGAAGGCTGCAACATCGGTTGTGAGCCGGCAAGATGTAGCAAACTTTTATCAGCCTTGGATTTTTATTCTTACTATGGGCTTTCTTTAGAAGACTACCACATCGGTTGTGAGCCGGCAAGAGGTAGTAAACTTTTATCAACCCACAGCTTTTATTATTATTATTATATTTTTTTTCATCATTTTTTTTATATAAAGAAGACTTCTTTTTGAAAAATTCAAGTATAAGTTTGAACTAAGACTAAATTTTTTGCTATATATTACATAAAAATTGTTGATTTAAGTTTAATTTCCAAAAACAACACGTATATTAATCTGATTAGGAGCTTATGGGAGAAAAAGCCACAAATTACATATATGAGCTCTTAAGATTTCCAACTAATCCTTGTTTAGCATCTCACTCATACTTAACTCTATCATTTTTCGTTCTTAGCGAATTTTCGTGAACGCTTAGCCTAAAAGTTAAGGAACAAGCTAGAGCTCAACAAGCTCGATCGAGTCAAAATTTACTCTTATTCTACCCAACAGGAAAGTCAAAAATTGTGACAAAAACACTTATTTTATTTTTGAAAATTTTTAAATTTTTTCATATTTTTGAAAATTTTGGTGGAAAAAGA
>BQNB010190563.1:0-11770 GCA_026074375.1 Tanacetum coccineum | reverse complement strand
TTCGGTTTCGGTTTCTTCGGTTTCGGGTTTTTTCGGTTTCGGATTGAGCGGTTCGGCTCGGTTCGTCAGTTTCACGGTTTTTTTAACACCCCTAGCTATGATGTGTTCATCTAGTAAATTATACTTCATTTATTATGAGCTTAATTAAATATGTTATGGGCTTAATGGCGGAAGGAAACAACATTTATTATTAAAAAGATTGCATGGTTAGTAAATGCCTTCGCCCAGGGGATGTCTGGCTTGGGGAGGTCTTGAGTTCAAGTCTCACCCGGGACTTTTACCCCTTCAGGCGGAATAGGAGGAAGTACAGGCGGGTTCAGGGTACAGCATACTGCCCAATTGGATGTCACTGTTGGACCTGAACCACTAACAACTAACAAGCCGTTCTAAAAAAAAGATAGCCAAAAATCACAAAAAATGTAAACTAATTTTTAATGACCAAATCATCATAAAAAAAGCATTGAATCGTTGTCATTTTAGTGCATATTCTTTGTCGACATTAACATACTATATTGAGAATTTGATATGTCCCAACCTCGCACTGAAAACATCTACACGACATTATTGATACAAAAAACACAAACACAATAAAAATGGATGAAGCTACGAAATCCATATGTAACCTACTACGGTCCAACCAAGGTTATTGATATGTTTGGAAAAAGTATCTAGACAGTGAGCGATAGCTGTAATTTATATTAAAACGCTTTATCATATAATTGTACGTGTAATTATGATGTGTAAAGCAATCATATATACTCAACGCCTCAAAATGTTACTTCATGAATGATTGAAAAATGAGCATTTTGAAAAATTAAATAAAGTTACATGATGTTTGTCAAACGAGCATTAAAAAAAATAAACGCAAAGTTCAATACTCACCGTTCTTAAATTCTACTAATCGCTATGCACCAAACACACTAATATACGCTAAATTGTAAAATCTTATATTTTTTAGGATTATAAAAAAGTATTTGACGATGAGATTCGTTCAAATATCTCTTTTGAGTCTTTCGTACGATAAATATTCGAAAACGCGTTATCTTAAAGTAATAGCAGTATACAACACGTGTACACGAATATATGAAATGCAAATAGTACTTTGATAAATATTTTTTACGATCCGAGAAAAAATGTTCAACCGACAAAAGGCAATTAGAAAGTTCCTTCACAACGTGGATACGACCAGTTTAATATAGAGCCAAGTCAACTATAGTCAAATCATTTTGCTCAAATATTCTTTGAATCGACTCGGTTAACAAAAAGCTTTTCATAGAATTTGGTGATATTACTCTAAAAATCACAGTATTTTACAATGGTCGATGGCATTACAATCTGCTACAGAGCTAAATACTGAAAAAAAAGTGAGCCAAAAAATTAGTCCAAAATCTTGCCCAACTAAAATAAAATAAAATTACAAAGGGTGGATGTTTGAGCTTTTTTATATATTTTGGGCTACTGGTGTGTATATAACCCATGTATAAACGATTGGAATTTGCACATTCAAAAAAAAAACTACACATGTACTCATACAAGTAAATATATATTGATGAAAAGAAGTGTCTCAATTTTCTTTTTTCATAAACAAACGAAACGTATAAACCCGCAACGAAGCGCGGGCTATATAATCCTCGTTAATACATAAGTGGAAATAACTTGATCACGCACTTATGTTAAGGGTGTGTTTCGTAATTGGATTAAATTCTTTTGTTCGGTAAAGAGAAATAGAAAAGTGAAGAATTATTTTACCGGGGAAGAGTCCCCTTTACCCAAAAAAGAAAAGTGAAGAATTAAAAAAAGTTTAGTTGAGAAATTGAGAGGAATGATGGTGTAATTTTTGGGGCAAAAGTTCAATATAGACCCAAATTTTAGCATAGACCCAATGAATCAATCATAGCCACTTATTTTTTTCATCAAAATAAAAAAAACTCACTTACATACGATTCATAAATGGTCGGTGGCTACAGTAGCTACAATGCGAAATACTAAAAAAAAGTGAGCCAAAAAATTAGCCAAAAATCTTGCCCAACTAAAATAAAATAAAATTACAAAGGTTGAATATTTGAGTTTTTTATATACTTTGGGCTGCTGGTACGTATATAACCCATGTATAAACGATTGGAATTTGCACATTCGAAAAAAAAACTACACATGTACTCATACAACTCATAAATTGTAAATATATATTGATGAAAAGAAGTGTCTCAATTTTCATTTTTCATAAACAAACGAAACGTACAAACCCGCAGCGAAGCGCGGGCTATATAATCCTCGTTAATACATAAGTGGAAATAACTTGATCACGCACTTATGTTAAGGGTGTGTTTCGTAATTGGATTAAATTCTTTTGTTCGGTAAAGATAAATAGAAAAGTGAAGAATTAAAAAAAATTTAGTTGAGAAATTGAGAGGAATGATGGTGTAATTTTTGATCACCCTCATTTCCATATTTTTTTATAGAGAATTGAAGAAATGAGTTTTTATTTTTATTTTTTGTTTTTTGCTTTCATTTTTCTTGGCTGCTGATTTTTTTGCTGACAAATTCACGAGTTTTGAACACACCGTCACATAAATTTTAGTGGTTTAAGTAGGGGTGTTAGTCTGATCGGGTTGGTTGAGTTCGGGTCAATTCGGGTCGGGTCAAATTCAGGTCAAAACAAAAAGTTTCATACCCGAACTTGACCCTATTTTAATTCCGGTTAATTGGGTTCGGGTCAATTCATGTAGGTTTAACTCGGGTCGGGTCCATTCGGGATCGCGTTAACCCCAATATGAGTAAAACATAATAAAAATGACTTTCTTTTACTCTTTTAAATAGAAAACTTATATTAAAAAATAATAAAAAAATCCTTATTAGGGTTAATCAGGTCGACTCGAACTCGAGTTAGCTAAATTTTTTCAACCCGATACCCGACCCTATCTAGCATTCGGGTTACTCAGTTGACCCGAATAAATTTTTTGAACTGAGTAACCCGACTCGAATAGGCTTAATCGGGTTCAGGTCGGGTCCGAATAGGCTTAACCCGACCCGAGTTATCTGACTCGAAAAAAATAATGGTGAAATCATCGTAGTATAATCTCTTTATTTGTAGTTTTTCAAAGGAAGAAAAATATTTCGTAATTAATTTTTTTGAATTCTTTTGCGTTACCAAGCAATGGATTTCAATACATTTCTCATTCAATTTTATTTCTGTGAATTATTCTCTACTACATTTCTAATCTCTAAAATTCTCTCTACCAAACGTGCCTACGTGCCCTAAATATAATAAGGTGTAGAACACAAGGTTCAAATTTATTTAGCCGCCCACTCCAACAAGTGTTTGTCCCCTATCAAAATTATGACTAGTGTTTTATAAATTCGTCATGCACTAACTAAACCATGTATTTGCAAGTTGACTCACAATTTTTATCTATAAAATTAAAACTTAAATCCTAACTGAAGAACTTCGAACACATAGAGCGTTGAGTGTAGTAACGCCAATAAGACGCTAAACACACGTGGACATCATTTCGCTTGAGCCAAACCGGTGCCACCATACCAGCACCCCCCCCCCCTTACCAAAGTCCAAACCGAAGAATTGGCGTGAGCCACACCTTTTTTAAGGGTAAGTTGCAAATTTCGTTCCTTAAGTTTTTACACCATTTGCCCCCAAAGCGTGATTTTTGGTGCAAAATAGCCATTAAAGCAAAAGTCGTTACTTTTGCCCGTTAAGTGCCATCACGTGCCCTCCACGTGAGGGCATATTTGTCATTTCGCATTTACGGCCCACAAAACCCACATGCCATCTAACACAAAACCCAATAAACCCCTTATTTCTTTTTTGTCTAAATAGTTCGTATCATATTCTTCCTTAAACTTCTAAATCACAAGCAAAATCAACAATATCTTGAAATTTGTGTCACACTCATTTGGGCAAAATCTAGCACATAGTTCCCTGACTCGTAATTTATGAGTCGTTTATGGTTCATTTTTTTCCTTTTAATTGTTTTGATTATTTTGTTCAATATCATGTGGCGAGCACGCAGAGTATGAGTAAAATTAGTTTACGTTTTAGTTATAGATATTAGGTTTTTTTTGTTCTTATGGTGTTTGGTGATGTTTTATGTTTTACACAGAATCATATCACAACTTGTTTACACTAAAAATCCTTCACATTTGAGATTTTACCTCACCACCAGATATGAGATATCATTTTGCAGAAATAGATTGGGATGATTTAGTTATAGTGGCCTCTTTTCGCTTCACGTGTATGATGCAATGTTAGAGGACTTAGGTTTCAAATATGGTAGGATTTTGTTCTCTCGTTTTAGGATACCTGGAAAATCTTTGGGTGAAGGATTGGTACCATTAATGTCTAATCAAGATGTAGTCAACCTGTTGAAGTATGTTCCTAGTTATAGGCAACTCAACCCATACAAAATGGCAAAACATGCACAAGATTAAGGCAACTCAACCCATACAAAATGGCAAAATATTCCATTTTCTTCAAACTTAAAGAGCAAGATTGGGACATCCAAAACCTTTAAGGACAAAAAGGATTAAGTGTCCAGGGTGACAAACCCATATGCCCATTGACCCTACATGTCTCATAATGTGAGGACTAGGGAGGATGTGTCTTGGAGTGTCAAAGACTGATGTTCATAAATGCATCCAAACAAGAGATATATAGGTTACAACATCAAGATTTCTTTCAATGGAGGTTGGCATCACCATTTTTTTCAAACCCTTAGATCCTAACCAAAGCTCTCCAAGATCAATTACAGATGAAACTTCAAATCAACATCTCTAAGTCAAAGACATACAAAGCAAAAGAAATAACATTGGACTAGATACTGGGTGGCCATCATGAGCAATATGTCATGCTTAGGGATTATGCGATGGAGTTGAAGGAAAGAAATAGGGATACAACTATGAAGATCCAACTTGAACAAACACTAATTTAACCATAAATTCAAAGGTTTCAAAAGGATTTATGTTTGTCTTGGTCCCCTTTAAAGCAGTTATAGAGCTGAATAGGGAGTAAATGGGTTAGATTTAGCTTTAATCAAAGGATCATATACTTGTCAAATATTAATTGTTGTTGGTGTGGATAGCAATAATGAGGTGTATCCAATTGCTTATGCAATTGTTGACGCTGAGTGCAAGAGTTCATGGTTATGGTTCTTTTCTAATATAGGAGATGACCTTGATTTACAACCCAATTCAAACTATATTTTCATGTGATATAGGAAAAGGCAACTCAACCCATACAAAATGGAAAAACATTCAATTTTCTTCAAACTTAAAGGGCAAGATTGGGACATCCAAAACCTTTAAGGACAAAAAAGGATTAAGTGTGCAGCGCGACAAAACCATATGCCCGTGCACCATACACGTCTCAAAATATGGTGAGAATGTGTCTTCGAGTGTCAAAACATTAATTGATGTTCATAAATGCATCCAAACATGAGATATTAAGGTCGCAACATCAAGATTTCTTTTAAAGGAGGTTGGCATCACCATTTTTTTCAAACCCTCAGATCCTGACCAAAGCTCTCTAAGATCACTTACAGAAAAAACTTCAAATCAACATCTCTCGGTGAAAGGCATACAAAGCAAAAAAACCAATGAACCAGATGATGGGTGGCCATCATGAGCAATATGTCATGCTTAGAGATTATGTGATGGAGTTGAAGGAAAGAAATAGGGATATAATTGTGAAGATCTAAGTTGAAACAAACACTGATTTAACCCTAAATTCAAGGGTTTTCAAAAAGATTTATGTTTGTCTTGGCTCCCTGAAAGCAGGTTACAGAGCTGAAAGAAGGGAAGTACTAGTTTTGGATGAAGCTTTCATCAAAGGACCATATATTAGTTAAATATTAAGTGTTGTTGGTGTGGATAGAAATAATTGGGTGTATCCAATTGCTTATGCAATTGTTAAAGCTGAGTGCAAGAGTTCATGGTTATGGTTCCTTTCCAGTCTAGGAGATGACCTTGATTTACAACCCAATTCAAACTACACCTTCATCTTAGACATAAAAAAGGTATAATTATGTTATGTGTAACAATTCACATTTTCAAGCCATTCTACGTCAATAAATATTCAACTATTTATTTTAAACTTTTACGCGTTTACTTTTAATTTCAACTGTTAAGTTAAATCGCGTAAGCCAAAAATCAACAATCAAGGTAAACCGACATCAAACAAATAAAATTTTACGTCAAACAAGTGTTATATAATTATTACAAATAATTATTAACTTTTTACATTTTATATTTATACGTTACGTAAAACGTTTACGTTTCACAATAATTTGCATTTATGCATGCATGGAAACACTAATACCTATCTATACTTCAATAAATACCCACACTAATACCCAATACCTTACATTTTTTATAAAACTTCTTCTAGAAGCCTTATTTAGCCATCCATACTCATACCATACTAGAAATAATACAAGTTTTCTTCTAGATACATTTCCCATGTTCTTAAACTACTAACTTCTTACACCATATAATAACTCTTCTTGCACACTCTTACAACAAGCAACAAAACCATACCAATCACATATAAATTCACTATTTTCTTCCTTAATTTCATGATCTTGCTTCCTAGATATTTTTCTTAACCTTGCATAAAATCAACTAGCCTCATTTCTATCTCATTCGACACTTAAAAAAAAAACAACCTCTCTTCCTCTCTACAATACCCCACAGCTCAAACTCACTCCCCAAAATAATTCATTGTTTCTATTTCAACAAGATTACAAGTATACAAGTGTGTTTAGGGTTAATATCTAAAGTGTATCAAGTGGTTTTGCAAGAAAAATCAATGGTTTATCAAGAAAATAAGTTAGGGTTTTCAAGAAAGAAATTAGGGGTTTTTTTATAAGGATTTTGGGTTGAAGTTAGGGTTTGATTTTGTTCATTCACCATCTTCATATTTCATTCAAGGTCCATTCACATCTCTATACTTTCATATATATTTCTTATACTTTCATACATCTTATTTATATAGTTACATCACCATTTAGCTTTTATTTTAACAAGTTACAACAAGAAAAAAGTGTATACATAATCAAGGAAATACATATTCATGGAGAAAAGATGTTTAAAATATGTTAGAATGCAAGAACATATTTTATTGGGTATATTACAAGTGTTGGATAAATTATATAATTAATTGCTGAATTAATTGTTACAAATTTATTTATATAGTTTTATAAATAAACAATTGTTCTAGACATTTTATTTGAACACATTGGACATAATAAATAGACATAAATTAGAGGACTTAAAGTATACTAATGATGTGGTATTAGTTAATTTAAAAGTCTTGTAATAATTAAAGTTTTGAGAAGATTGAGAAATCTACGTTTGAGCAAATTGATTGATATTTTTTGATTTGATTCACAAGTAAACATCATTTAATAGTTAATCAAAGCTATAAATCATAAATTTGATTCACAAATCATTGCTAAAATCGAGTTATGGTAATAATTCCTTAAATTTGTATAAAAGATTCAGTATTTTACTTATATTGCAAAAACAAGAGATTTTTTAACATTGATTCGATTTTTTTTACACATTTTGAATTAAAATCACATTAAAATGAGTTTTACGCTTGAAAAACTTGGATCAAAGTTAAAATCTATCATTTTTGAAAACCTTCTCAATACTTTCTCAAAATAAAAACCTTTTCAATCGATCCGGATTCATATTATTATATAGATATAATATATATATTTATTATATATTATATATAATACTCATATATATAAAATAAGAAGAAAACTTAAAATGAGAATGATAAGAAGAAACCACAACCACACATTTAAGATGCATCTACAAAAATAGATGCATCTTCCATTAAAATTCTCTCTCATATTTAAAATGTGTGGCTATAAATCCTTCTTATTCTTCTCATTATAGTTTTTCTTCTCACCGAATCCCTATATATATATATATATATTCAAACGGATTGTAAAATCTAGAAAGACATGAATTTTTATGAAATATATAAACTTAAGATTATGATAGTACACTTCAAGACGATTCCGAATATATAAGAAACTTGAAAAACAGAGTTAAAACGAAGGAGATATGAATTTTACGAGATTTCAATAATTAAATATATAAAAAGTATTTTTATATATAACAGTTTATATAAACTGCTATTGTACATATTGTATATAAATTGTAGACATAATATATTGATAGATCATCTCGATACGAAACCATGGATATAAAGAACGCGCAAAACGGAGTTAAATCGAGAAAGTTATGAATTTTTAAAGATTTCGAGAAATATACTAATTCTCGCAGCTTTTATAAAGCTGTGAAAAACTATGGAAAACAGCGGGTTTTAAAATCTGCGTTTTTGAGGGCTTTCGATTCGGCAAAAGTATAAAACTACAAACTTGTTCGGAATGACGTTTTACTATAAATATCAAGTTTTCGGAGACTAGAAGTGTATAGATATTTAACTAGAAATTATAAAAGCTAGATAACTTTTATATAAAATTTTTTGCACTTTTTATAAAAATATATAAAGCTGTTAAACCTTAAAATAAGGTTTGCGAGTGTTTTCGGGTCCGTTTGGGCTATAAAAACCTTAAGAAACAATGTAGTAGTACTTATATAATATTGATACATGTTTTTAACTTTATAAATATTATTTTATAAAATAATTAAACTATTTATATAATGTCATTATATAAATAATAAAAATATTAAATCAAACATTATTAACAATAATCAATTTTATTACAATGATAATATTTTTACGGATACATACACTTGGACATTAAATAACAAATGTAACTTAAACATTATTTTAACTTTTATAAATTAAACAAAAACTATTAGGTGGTGATATAACTTGATAATTTACATTGTTGTATTTATTTTACATATATTACACTTATACAACCTGTAATTAATTAGGTTGCATTTCGGCTATTTGTGACGTCATTCTTCGTTGATTATTGCTACATTCGATAATTTCATTTGAGGTGAGTTTCATGGCCCTTATTTTATTTCTTTATAACTCTTTTGGGAGAGGATACATGCGCACTTACAAAATCGTTACATACTTGTTTCCATAACTTACTTACAAACTCATTACATGATTGATTTCAAACTCGTTTACATGTTCGTTTACAACTTGTTTACATGCTTATTTACAAACTTGTCACTGCTTGGGTGTTCCAGGTAGGGCATCTGGTATGAGCACATGTCCATTAAGTCACTGCTCGGGTGTTACAGGTAGGGCATCTGGTATGAGCACATGTCTATTAAGTCACTGCTCGGGTGTTCCAGGTAGGGCACCTGGTATGAGCACATGTCCATTAAGTCACTGCTCGGGTGTTTCGGGAAGGGCACTTGGTATGAGCACATGTCTATTAAGTCACTGCTCGGGTTTTCCAGGTAGGGCACCTTGAATGGGCACATATTCTAGATTTCTGTTAGTGCAGTCGAAATTATATTTTCGTGACTATTGTATATGTTACAATGGTCACACACACTTTATAAAATCTTTGATTCCAACATTTATACTTATATTTTTGTGACTATTGTATAGGTTAAAATGGTCATACACACTTTATAAATCCTTGATCCAACATTTATACTTACATAAACCTATGAACTCACCAACTTTATGTTGACACTTTTAAGCATGTATTTCTCAGGTGAATAGGATGCTTGACATAACTGATGTGCATTGGAGTCCAAACTTTACAAGATTACATTCATGGATTTCTTCTTGCATACAAACTATCAAATATCGTTGTATTATTTTCAGTCTTCCATTATGATGCAAACATTGGGACAGGTGTATATTTCAACTAAATCAACGAGATTACTTTTCAAACGACTAATGTAGAGGTCGTTCTCTCATATCTTGTGCAATGGTATTATGAAGTAACGCTCTCGGGCATATTTTCGCTGCGACCCATTTTGGGGGTGTTACATTATGCTTATTTACTTTTTACAGTATACACACTGATATATTATGTTTATTTTTTCAGAGGATATTACCAACCATTGCACAACTTTTTCCTGCTGCTAAACATAGATTGTGTTATACACATATATGAAAACATGAAACAGTTATACAAAGGAAGAATTTTCAAAGATCTTTATTGAAAGCGTGCAACATCATTGGCAATGGTTCAGTAGTAATGAAGGAAATCAAAACAGTCGACCCTAAAGCTCATGATTGGTTATAAAAAATACCACCATCATCAATGTCTAGGACTCATTTTTAAGGTATATTAAAAAACCTAACATGTCTTTTCACGAGAGTTATTTGAATGGTGCAACTTATGCTGGTACTTTATGTAACATACAAGGAGAGCTAAATGTGACACTCTACTTAGAAACTCATGTGAAGCTTTTGATAGTAAGTTGGTGGATGGCAGAGATCAACCAATCATTGGTTGTTTGGAATACGTTAAGGAGTACCTTATGAAGAGAATTGTCAATGTACAACACGTAATAGATAGATGTGATGGTCCCTTAACCCCAACTGCAACTACAATTTTTAGGGTCATTAAGCAAAAAACAAATTATTATTCAGTTTTTTTTAACGACAATATATTAACTAGGCGCAAGAATGCAAACAAAATACAACTAAAGGCATCCACTTTTTCAACACGACGATTAAATGAAGTGGACCCAAAACAAAAATAAGACCGAAATTAAACAACTAAAACTAAAAACTACATGGAAGCCAAAAACCAAACAGCCTAAAGATTACATCCTATCAAAATCCTCTCAATGACCAAGCCTGTCCCACCCACATGGGAGCAAAAAA
Organism: Tanacetum coccineum; assembly: GCA_026074375.1. Classification (NCBI taxonomy): domain Eukaryota; kingdom Viridiplantae; phylum Streptophyta; class Magnoliopsida; order Asterales; family Asteraceae; genus Tanacetum; species Tanacetum coccineum. The sequence goes on along the minus strand of BQNB010190563.1, from coordinate 966 downwards.
CGAACCAAGACCATGAAAACAAAAAAAGGCTCCAAAATGATGCAGCAGCAGTGAACTTGTCAAAACATAAGCACAAACAGAAAATACCAGCCCTACAAATAACGCCAAACACCCAAGAAAGGAGCCCACAATAAAGAAAAAAATCAGCAAAGCACAAACCCTAAATGCCAGGCCTGCACCTGCTGCCAAACACCCGAGAGGATGCCTGCAAAACCATAAAAACATAACTTGTAGACTGTAGAGATGCACCCGCTGCCATACCCGCACAACCAATCTACAAATTAACATTTTAAAGGATCAAGAAGCCACTGTTCCCAATTCAACTCTCTTTTCTTTCTCGATCTTCTAGCAATCTACTCGAAACTTTTAAGTTGAATATCTTGAACAATTTTATTTATACTTGAAACTTTACCTTTAAAAACCTGAGTATTTCTTTCTTTCCAAATAAAAGATCCGAACATCCACATGACCGCTTGCCACAATCTCGATGACCGACTAGGAATATTTGCATTCCCATTGATGAAAAAAACCTCCTCAATGGAAAAAGCATTGGCGTTCCCAATCTTCCAACTAATCAGGTTGATTTTTGTCCTTCAGAGTAGCGTAACTACTTCAAATTTGATTCCACGAGTAATGACCTATACTTGATACATTTCACATTTTAATAATGAAAAATGCTAGAACTACAAAGAAATTCACACAAAAAATTTCACAAAATGATATTTGTTTTGGGTATATATGGAATTACATCTATCCTATATAAGAAAATTTTCAGATATACCCAAAACAAAACTTCATAATTCTATATTTATCCAAATGACAAGTTTTCAATGCTACAATGCTTTTAAAGCATTTATTGAGGAAATGTGGAATTATGCTACAGTATTTGTAACATTTCATATTTTCAGGTCATTTACGACGCTATTTAAATTCACTATTTATTTTATTTTCTCGTACGCGTTCGCT
>BQNB010190561.1:0-11771 GCA_026074375.1 Tanacetum coccineum | reverse complement strand
CAGAACTGACAATAATGTTTAAAGTGCATAAAAGTAAAGGACTGATAATGTCTAGACATTTAATACACCGTATGGTATGGAGCAGATACACCGTATTGATGTATGGGAAGACAGACTCGATAAAAATAAATAACAATCCGGGTTGTCTCTCGGGAAGCACTTTTCTTTCAGCTATTCTTTAAGTTAGACTTTTTCTTTCCAGCTTCTTTACTCGGTGCGCGTCACCATCCATCCTTCATCCATCATGCGAAAGATTTCTTGATATGCGTGGATTGCTTCCTTACTTGTATGCGTCAAATCATCGTATTTATTTTCTTTTATAGCCACATACTCTTCGTCATCTCTAAATGAATACTTGATCATCTCGAATCTTCTTATATTGCAAATCGATGGATCATGACGTTCCTTCTTAGTGTCTTGAGTATCACCGACGTTGTTTGCTTTATAATTTTTTTCAAAGATACAGTTATTATCAAGATGAGGGTCATAATCCTTCTTAGTTTTGGCGTTCGCATACGGTCCTTGACCGTAATTTTCCCATCGAGCGAAAGAGGATTTCTCATGAGCATTTACCTTCCACCAACATTCTTCCAGTTTTATTAATACATCATAATCTAGTTCGTGGAAGTTCTCAAAACTATTTTCAACCATTCGTAGAATTTCATTACTCCGGGAGTTGCACCCCCCATGATTCTTCAATTCTGGCCTTATGCATTAAAGCTTCTTCTTTCAGCTTTCCATCACTCAACTAATCATACCATTTGTGATCCTAAAAATAAGTCATATATCCGACTCGAACCATCCCGGGTAGTTCTCCACCGTTATAGAACCCATCAATATCTAAACTACACGTAGGCCATTTAGTCATTCCATTCTTAAAATGATATGGTTCGCAAATATGATCACACAGTTGATATGGTATCCCATTTTCTGACCATGGTTCCTCAAGTTCCCCTGTCATATTATTATCTAACTCATACTCCTCGTAAGTCTTAATTTCTTGGATTTCAAAAGTAAACAAATCCTTGTCGATTTTAAGGAGATAGTTGAATTTATTAAATGCTTTATACAAGGGTGTCTCGTAGCCAAGTAAGTCGTCTTTAATCTTAAAGATTTTGGCAGTTTCATTCACATCTCTTGAGCACTCCTCCTCAAGATCCAATCCCTTTTCATTAGTAAGCTCAGTATCATCACTCCCCATTTTCCAGTAGTCCCATAAAGCTCCTTTGGTAAATATATCCATCATTTTATAGTTTATAAACTTTAAGGCCAGCCAGTATTCGAACTTTGGATTAGTAGGGTCCTACTTAATAATGGTGGTTGTAATACCGCGAGTGTAAGAAGGCGGGTAGTATTTTCTGAAAAATTTAACAGTTAAATCAACCCAACTATTAATTGATCCTTTAATCTTATCAAACCATTTACATGCATCTCCAACCAATGAGATTGGGAAAACAAGAACTCTAAGTTTATCCTGATTTACATTGGGTAAATCAATTGGGTCAACAATTCTCAAGAAGTATTCGATATGATCAACCGCGTCTTCCCTATTAGTTCTACTAAAGGCATTATTGTGCAAATCATCAAGGAATTTTCCTTTCAGCTCATAGGCATTCTTTCCATTCACCTTAATACTTGTAATTCCTGAATAATAATTTGCTTGGTCATTAGTTGCGAATTCTTTCGTGGTTGGTTTCGTCCCGTTATTTGCCATTACTTTCTTCAATCAACTAGCTCTAATAATTGTAATCTGTAACAAAGGTAAAAATATCAGCAGGATTTGCTCTGAAGAAAGATGAAAAAATTAGGCACGGAAATCAAATACGAATTTTAAGGCTTCTACTACTGTATCAGATGCTCAATACGCCGTATTCAATGGACCTAAATACTACGTATTAGTCTTTTTAAACTAATACGCTGTATTGGATAAGAAGGTTGAATACGTCGTATCCAATGAAAGTGGATACGCCGTATTAGGTTATCGACCAGAACAGTGTATTAGAAAACAATTAAACACACAAACAATTAAACTAATAAACAATACAAGCAAACAGTTAAAGACAATACATAATTTACAAAATCATACACTAATCTAAATTACACTAATCCTAAGGGTTAGATCTAATCTAATGTTAAAAACTAAAATATCAAGTAAAAATGAAGATTAAATTTTCACTCCCCGATAACGGCGCCAAAAACTTAATTGTGTCGTTATGTGGTTGTAATTTTATGATTTCAAGTTTTAAATTTATATTTTGCAGACTTAACCAAAAACAACACATTAACGGGTGGTAGTTTCGTGGTAAGTAGGGTGTCGATCACTAAGAGCGAGAAACAATATTTTAATTTATTAATATTTTGGTTATCTAAACTAAGTTAATTCTATTTTATGTTAACACTATGCTAAACCTATGTTAATCCTAAATCTAACGGATAAGGGGGGTTTTCAGCCTGAGAGACTGGCACGAGTGTTATGGTGACTCAAAAACCAACTTAAGACACTAAAACACACGCAAGAAAATTAACAGAAGATAAAAGAGCAGTCTAGCCAAATATAAGAAAACTGTATTAACCATTATTAATCTAATCAGAACGTTGATTTGTTTATTTAGTGTAATGATTACTTATCTCGAGACAGCATATCATTCTTAAGATTAAGGCGGTACTTCTTCCTTAAACCTAGATACGTAGAATTCTGTCACAATTAAATGCATCCGCATAAAGCATCCTTATTTGCTGATTATAATCTATCTTAGGGATTAAAGCAATGGTGATCTTGTTAAACCCTAGCTCATAGAGACTTTACCCACTTACTGCTTAATGGCTATTCATACACTAGTAGTCCACTAACCAAGTCTTTACCAATTAATTGAGAACGTACTCGTTGATCCATGGGGTCACCTGCCGGTCCAACCAAGCTCACAATCTAAGGGCAAAGATAGGTCGTTATTTGTGATCCTATTGGGCTAGATGTATAAATCACTATATGGAGACCCATCCCGGTATCTAGATTACTTGGTCCGTATCACTAGATCCAGTTGAATGATAGGTCGCATACAAAAGCACATTAACAAGTACAAACAGATAAACATAAACAAGCAATCAATGATAAATTAAGCAATAAAGATAAACAAACCAAACATTCAGATCTTCATAATAATGGCTAACACCCGAAGGTATTAGCCTTCATACGTCATAATCAATACAAGAGTAATAATTTTGCCAAGGTAAACTAACCGAGTTAACGATGATACAAAAAACTGAACGATTACAAGAGTATAGGAGATTACAAGTTATTTCCTATGGAATTATTTACGTTGCAAGACCTCTTCTGCTCTTCTTATCCTCTAAAAATCGACTTATATGGTTTAGGTATCAAAAATATAATTTAGCACACTTAAAACCCGTTTTTGAGTTTTCTATTTATAGGGTCTAGAAAAAGGTCAATATGGCATATCGAAAGTCTTCGATATGGCGTATTGGGGGTTTCTTGAAGTAGGGACCACGTTCGATATCTTTCAGAATATTTTAGTTCTATAGCTTGAATACGGCGTATTGGTCATCCCTAGATACGGCGTATTGATCTTATTTTCTTCGTGGTCATTTCTGAAGTGCAGCCATAGATACGCTGTATCTTCCTTGATGAATACGGTGTATTTGTTTTTAGAATAGTAATCTTTAAATGTCTTCGTTTAAGCTCCAGAATGCGTGCCTTTTGCTAATCTTTACTAAGTACTCCATAATTACTGCAGTTCTCAAATACAAACGATTAAGTAACAATTCTTTGCAATATTTATATAAAATAGGTTATTTTCATGGGATAAATGATGCTATAAAAGTGATGTTATTTAATGTCATCAGGTACACAAGAAGTACATTATGTAAGGAATGTGAGTTGGCATTGTTAGGAAGGTTTATTTGGTGAAGGATTATGTGTGGGAAGGTTGTTTGTATTTAAGAAGTGTTTAGGAAGATAAGTATGAAGTTGATGGTGTTTAGGATGAAATAAAAGGATTGATTCGGGTTAATAATCGCATTTTTGTTAAATAAGAAAAGAGTTGGCAATTGTGATTATAGGATGGTTTAAGGAAGAAGATGATTAAAGTATGTGTAGAAGGAGATGAAATCACTTGTTGGGTAAGAGGTTAAACAAGTGATTAGATAGAATAGATTATAGAAGTGTATAGAGGAAGTGAGGACTTGTACATGTGAGGAATGAGTTTGTAAAAACATTTAAGAGTAAGGAAGCTAGAAAAGTCAAAGTATAATTAATTTTAAATATCACAAACTCAATTAGTCATTTAGACTTTAAAACAAGATAATCAACATTGGATTTGATCATTAATCATCTTGATGCAAACAAGCTAAGTGCTTTGCATCTTAAGTAAAGTATATCCCATATCGAGAAAGGATGCATTTACACAAAGTGACCTTTGACTTAGTTTGACCAATAAGGGAGTAAAACCCGTTACATTATTAGGATCATCGTAAATCCAGATTAAGGTCAAATGATTACTTTTGCTTATCGGTATGTTAAACGTATGATCATACTAGGTTTAGAAAGAAGTTTTGGCCTTGGCTAGAGGCGTTTGATAAAGGATTTGAGTTGGCATTTTATGTAAAAATAGGAGGATTTGTTTTTTCTCCTAGTAAATCTAAACCTCATTTGGAGCGTTCCTAAATGCTCAAATATCTTGTACATACCTTTACTGAAGTTTCAACATGTGTCGGGTAAGAAGAAAGCCGACATAATTAAATCTATAAAAAGAGACTTCGCAAGTGACGCGCTGGCCATGCATTGACGCGTACCCAGCGTGCTAGAGGCGAATATCTGGTTTTCTGGATTTAGGCTATCGTTTGTTATTTTGCGTTTTATGAATGTTTATTTGTCATCATTAAAACATAAAGGAGATCATAGTCAATGTTGCACCAATAATCTCCCCCTTTTTGATGATGACAAATAATATTTTGGAAAGCAAATAAAATTACATACGTAGCAAAGATGAAGACTGTCGTTGATGAAGTTTGCGTCTTGATCTTAGCCTTGTAATTTGGTGAATCTTAAACTTTGTCTTCACCTTAGGAGTGTTACATAGCTTCAAGTATGCTATGGCTCTTTGCTTCCGTAAGTGCTTGTTTTCCTTCTCACCTTAGAAGTCTTACATAACTTTAAGTATGCTATGGCTCTTTGCTTCCGTAAGTGCTTGCTTTCCTTCTCCCCATTTTGTCAAATCAAAAAGGTAGGATCTTTGTCTTTAGGTTGAAGGTTGATATCATTGTAGAATGGATATCATAGTACGTTGTCCTCCTAGATCGTTGATCCCCCTTGTTCTAAGGCGGAGATCCATGGGTCAAGAGCATCACCTTCAAAGGTGTTCATGGCTACAACTAGCAACAAGCAAACACAAGACAAAAAAGCAACAAAACATATACACATGTGCAAGTCCAACATGGGTTAGCTTACCATTTGGAATCTTAGGAACATGGATGTGTACAAAGATGAATTATTGTGACTTTGTACATTGTTGCATACATTCATATACATATTTTAGCATTTATATGTATAGTTATTCATAATTCTAATTATTTTTTGTTGAGCATGCTATAGGTAATAAAACACATAAAAAAGAACACATATTATCTCAAGCAAGTAAATCATGTCATTAAAGCATATTTTGGTGGTGTCCACCAATTACATAGAAATCACAAGTAGAGTTTTATTTAAATTTAAAACATTCCGGAGTTCAAGTGATTCCATGGTGAAGGGTGAGCACATAGGAGATACTTCTTCCACATCGATCATTCGGGAGGCATCATTAGGGTGTTTGTTCTTAAGGTAGTCAAAGAGTGTTGTCATGATCCTAGCATATGGAAATGCGTCATTGTTGTAGTCTAAACCACTCAACCTTTAAGTTATGAAGTAAGCAAAGTTGAAGGGAGTTTTGGTTTTGATACAATAGAGCATGTACCTGACAATAATGGGCAAGCTTTCCCGAGCCTCAATTTCTGTAAACATGTTTGACAGGAGAACATCTGCCCAAGCACTTAAGTGAGGATGAAGTTAGTGTGTTTCCCATGATTTTGAGGGGATACCTTCATAATGGAACTCAGGTCTCATAATGGTGTTTTGAACCATAATGCTATTGACCGGGGGATCTAATGCAAACTTACTTGGGTGATAATTCTTATGTTTCATGAAGCCTTTTGTATCAGTTGATTTAGTAAAGAACAAGGTTCCTTTGGAAGATACATTTAACACCCTTCCTAACTTCCTTAGATTCCAAGCATAGCCATGACCATACATACGAAAGTAGAGAGTTAGTGTAGGAGTGTCAAAGTAGTATCTAGCATAGAATTCTTGGATGTGTAAAGGGTAAATGTTAGAGGGAAGATTATTGATAGGTGAAAAGCATTTTGCTTGAGTAAAAGGTTGTTTCAAGTTTGTTACACAAAGAATTTTTTTGTCACACTCATACCATTCATTGTAGTGGCAGTTTTCAAAAGGTTGGTAGGCATTAGTGGAGGCGTCGTTAGTGACACGTTTCATGAAATATCTAGTATTCATTTTCTTAGTCAGGATAGAACACAAAGATTGATGGTGGTAGTGTGTGTTGCTTTTCCTTTTTATTTATGGTGCTTAAAACTAAGGTTATGCATGAAACATGAAGTGGTTAATAGTCATTAGATAATAGAGTTTTGCTCCTTTTAATTCCTTAAAGATTGGGGTAGTTGTGCCTTTTGGTAAGGTAAGTACATTATCAAGAAGATAATTATGCTTTGGTGATTTGAGACATCTAATTATCTTGGTTAAGATTTAGTTGGGATTGGATGATTAAATTATGAAAATTAGTTCCTATAAGTATGTTATACATGAAGATGTTTTTCCTTTCTTTTCTACCTAATACATATAGCATGCAATCAACACATAAAATAAACAAGTTGACAAAAATGCAACTTTTTCAACACAAGGATAAGTTGTGACATAGTGATTTTGTTAATGAATTTTGTCCATTTAATCTATCATGTCTATCATGGGGAATAGAGTAGATTTGGAACAAATTTCACATATTTGAATATGTGAGGCGATGGTTATCATAATATTGAGTAGATTTGGAACAAATTTCTTGTACATAGCACATAGGTTTGATATGTAGACTTAGGGAAATGTCAACCATCGTTTGAATAATGTATTAACATCTATCCTTTATCTCGTTAAAAGTATCAATGTTGCTAAACTTCCATGCCTTTCACATAAGTCCTAACATATAACATATAAGCACGTAGGCTCTAATAGCACAATTATTTCTTAAAAGGGTTTGCAATCATCCTTTCGACTTCAACTTTTTATTTTGAATCCTCCCACTCTCAAATTAGTATCCTATTGTGCATGTCAACCATGAACAACCTCAACCAGACTCGTGCAATTTAGACTTTGGGAAATGTCATGCAAAAATCCTAAGCTTGTTTAGTCTTAGACCTAAGTGTCCTCTCATTCAACTCAACAATTACTTGTGTTATTGGGTGATCTCTAGCTTCTTTTAGACTCTTAGGATAGCCCTCATCTGAAACATTAACTTGTAATGACAGAGACCCATTAAGATCTTGAGATTCAGGTTCATTAATCTTATCATCTTCTACCAAATAAGATGGCTTGGGCTTGAGCAAGCTCTCATCAAAGATAACATTAAGAGATTCCTCAATCCTTATTGTTTCCTTGATAAGCACTATGCATGCTTTACTAGTTTGAGAGTATCCTAAAAACACACCTTCGTACGACTTTGGGTCAAACTTGGTGAGAATGTACTTTAGTGTTAAGTATAAATACTTTACAACCAAAGACCCTAAAATACTATAATGACGGCTTTCTATATCTAAAGATTTTGTAGGGTGTTTTATTAATGAATTTTCTAATATAAACCCTATTAAATATGTATGTTGCCGTATCTAAAGCATGACACCAAAAATTTTGTGGAATAGATTGCTCGTCTAAATTGCATGACTCATCTTTCTTAACTTGCGATATGTTCATTCAACAATCTCACTTGATTAAGAGGTGAACGGGCCCGACAAGTTATAAGACATTCCATGTTGTTCACAAAAGTTCCCAAATTGCAATTTATCAAATTCACTACTATGATTTGTTACAATTGAAACAATAGAACAAACATGTAGGTTTTCAAGCTTTTTGCATAATATTTTAAATCTTTCTAAGACATCCTCCTTAGATTCTACAAATACAGCCAAAGTATAATTTGAGTAGTCATATTATTAAAGTGTAGAAGTTACCTCTATAACTTTGAATAGAAGATGAACCAACGAAATCTAACTGTAACAACTCTAAAACACTATTAATTGACATTTCTTTCCTAGTCCTATTGTTTGCATTACCTCGACTCCCTAAACCACATGTATCATAAAAGTATCTCTCAAAGCTCAACTTTGGTAGGTTCCTAACTAGCTTGTTGGAGGCTAAGTGTTGAACTAACCTCATATTGGCATGACATAACCTCCTATGCCAAAGCGTTGAGTTATTTACCATGGATACAAGACAAATTTGTTGCTTGGAGTTATCTTTCAATTTGCATGTATATAAACCATTTCTCCTATGTCCTTTAGCTAGCATTTTATTATTTTTACTAATATCACAATCCCTTTTTGTGAAGCTAACTAAGCAATCATCATCACATAATTGACCTACACCAATCAAATTAAAAGCTAGACCACTAACATGCTCAACATTTTTAATTGTAATGGAGTCATGAGAAATACTACCTCAGGTTACTCCCAAATACGACATGTCCATCATCATACTCTTTGTACGAAGTAAACAATCTTCTATTCCCAGTCATGTGCTTAGTGCAACCACTATCCATAATCCAATCATCCGGAAGTAGATCGCATTTAAGACATACCTACATCTAAATAAAAATTCACGATCGTGGTACCCATTTTTTTGATGGGTCCGTTGTGGTTAGCATGTATTGCACCCAAGTTTACCATTCTTGGGTCTTGTAGTAAGGCACATAGTTTATGTAGGCCGTACCTTGAGAACGTGGACCAAGGATTGTTTTGAAAATCATGAGAGTTTTAAAAGTTTGATCCAATGCTCCAAGGTGTTTTTAGCCTTTGATTTAGGTAGGAGTTTTCTCTCCTTTGGAATGTGCTTGGTTGATGATGCGAAGACCTTTGACTTTCATAAAAATTACTTCTTTCGGAAGAATGGTTGTTTTGGAAAGAAGATCTTCGAACATATGAGTTTGAATGTCTCATATGAGGTGTGGGTAGATGAGGTCTAAGGTCAACTCGAGGTCATGTGTATCTAAGTTCATTATGTGAGTTTGAGCAATACCCTTGATGGTTCGTTTGTACTCGTTTAATGGGTGCTTGGGAACTTCAAGTGTTTACAAAGGGAGATTGAGGAGCAATAGGTTTAACAAAGTTATTTGAAGAGTTTTCTTTTTGACTTTCTTTTACAAACACTATAGGTTTGCTTGGACTTATGGAAGTGGTTTTATCATTCTTTGAAAATCTAAGACCTTCCTTATCTTGGGACAATTTTTGACGACTTAGCATATCGTCCAAAGCTATGCTACTTTCTTTGAATTTTGAAAAATTCAATGCTTTATCTTGAAGTTTGGAAACATTCCATTTAAAGAGTCAACCTCTTTAGTGAGTGCATCACGTGTCATGCAAGGTTCAATCACCTCTTTAATTTTTGCAAGTTTTTTTACTTCAATTTCAAGGTCATTGATTTTACTTGAAAGTTTAGAGTTCTCATTTTCAAGATATCATTTTTCTTTTAAAAGCTTTTCAAATGTTTTAGCAAAATCCTTGTTAAACTTTAGGAGTTCCTGATTCTCATTTTGTAAATTAATATAACTCAAATTAATATTAAAAATAGATGGTTTGGATACTACCTCTTGAGAGGCGATATCCATGAGACATGTTTCATCATTGAGTTGTTCATCACCATCTCCGCTATCGCTCCATGATCCTCCAACGAAGGCTTTGTTTTCCTTCGGCTTTCTACATTCACTAGCGAAATAGCCTTTAATGCCGCAATTGTAGCATTCTCCCTTTGGCTTCGAGCTTTCACCATCTTTGTTTCTGAAGTTATTACCGCGGCTCTTTCCAAACCGATTTCCGCAATTACCAAATAGATTTCCCCGTCCAAACCGATTACCCTTGAGGAAGAACTTTTTGGAAGTTCCTAGCCAACAAATTAAATGCTTTGGCTTCTTCTTCATCTACTTCTTTATCACTTTCTCCTTGACTATCGCTATCATCACTAGTTTGCTCCCTAGTGACTTTAGCTTTAATAGCTAATGACTTGACATTTTCTTTAGTAGTCTTGGAAACCACACCGTCATTGTCCAAGACCATTTCATAAACCTTAAGGTTCTCAATTAGCTCGTCAAGAGAAAGAGTAGCTAAGTCTTTGGCTTCTTCAATGGCAATCACCTTAGCTCTCCATTTTAGTGGAAAAGCACGAAGATACTTTCTAACATGATTCTTGCTAGAATAGTCCAGATCTAAAGATTTGAGACTAGTCACGATAGCATTGAATCTTGTGAAGCCACTATCAATAGTTTCTTCATTTGAAATTGAAAACTTCTCATATTATTAAGTGAGAAGATCAATCTTGCAATTTTTGACTTGTGAATTGCCTTTATGAGTGATGATGTCCTTGGCGGTTTTACACATGAAGACTCGCTCGTACTCTTTGCAGGGTAGAGCATTGTAAATGGTTATCTTGGCTTCTTCATTCTTACCAAGTTGTTTCTTCTCGTTGTCCTTGAGAAGTTCATATGGCGTTTCCTTCATTAACTTCGTTTCTTTGTCTTCAACTTCGAAGTAGAAATCTCCATTTTGGATGACTTGCCACAAGTCAATATCTTTAGAATTTACATAAGTCTCAAAGCGGGCTTTCTAAAAACAAAAGCCATTAGGTTATAGCAAAGGTAGTCTTTGCATAGAACACCCCTCAACATAGTTCTCTTAAGCTATGGATCCTTACTCAACTTATTCAAAAATAAGGTTAAGATTTTAAAATCTTTTAAATGATTTCTCGAGAAGGTTTTAACATTTGAAAACTAGATAAGCCTCTCTGATACCAATTGTAGAACCGTAGAGGGGGTGAACACGGTTCTCTTGACTTCTTCGACGTTTATAAAACTTAAAGTGTTGAAACAACCGAGTGGTGTACGAAACTACTTAGTAATGACAATAAGTAGATAGAGAGAAGAGAAGAGAGACACCATGATATATACTAGTTCGGGAAGTGGGTTTAGTCCTTCCGGGCGTCCAGTTGTGAATCCATGACACCGATACTATTACAAGTATAATCCTTATGGTGGACTACAGACCGTATTACAAACTAACTCCACCTACTTTCAACAAATTCGATGCTCACACAGAAGAGTTACTACCTCTGGTATTCTGCCCACTGAATCCACCCCAAATAACCCATAATTTGACTTAACTTATAACACTAGAAGCCTTCCCCTTGGAAGATTATCAAACCCCAACTAGATCCCCAATGATCTAGGCTTGATCCCTCGAATACAAGACTTCCCTTACAACTCGATAATGGAAGATAGTTTGATACAAGAATCAAATCCCTAACCTAGCTTAGAGACTAAACTCTAAAGAAATGGTATGAGAAAGAAGACCCTCAAAAAAACACACAAGTATGGATTAGGTACTTGTGTGGCTCTCTTACGGAGATGTGTTCACTTCAATATAATGATGAGATGATAAGATTAGAACAC
>BQNB010190560.1:0-11771 GCA_026074375.1 Tanacetum coccineum | reverse complement strand
TAACGGGTTTTGTGTCTTACTTTCAGATACTTAGGTGGATTACTCGACTAGAAGCGTGGGAGCTCTCCTACTTCCTCTAGGACGGTAAATTACTTAAACAACTATAATGTAATTTTAGATGCTTAATCTTTGTTTACTGATTAAAAAATTGATTTGGTAAAACACCTAGGCCAAGTTGTTCAATATTCCTTTTAATTAATTACTGTATTAAATTGGTAAACTAAAATTAAGTGCTCTTCTTTGTTTACTCGTTCTACTGCATGTGCTGGTTGGATGTAAATAATTTCATTACAGTTTCCTACAATATTATTATTTCTGCGTTGTTACAGATCCTGCCGGCCAACTATTGAGCTCTTATGCGTAATGTTTTTTGTAATGCGCATAAGCTACAATGTGTCGTATGGTATTTATTAGTCTTTGAAAGACCTAACTATTTGAATTTGGCTTCTTTCAAGGACCGGATGTTCTTCAATTTCTAGTTGAAAATCTCTTCTCAACAACCTATACACTTCCTATAATCATGTTATTACGCGATTTATTATTTATCTCTCGTGATTGGTGCTTATAAATTTACGTGTTTATATATTTTATCGGATGTCCCCGAAGGGACTCTACGTGTTTACATAAATGAACAACATTGTAAAACTTTATGCATTTCTTAATAATGTGTAGATTAGAGTACTGTAAGCAAACAACATATGTGAGTTTGTTAAGGTGGTAATTAAGACAATGTTTATATGTTGGAACATCTAGACCAGAGAGGTGTACTGTATAGTAATACATAAACATTCAACATGAGTCTACAATCGTTGTCAACCTAAAAATAGAAAAAAAGGAAAACACCAGTCAAACTCATCTGATGACAATTTCTTTGAGTCGTTAACAAATCGTTGTCTTACTCCTTCCCTACGATTTTTAACTTATGGCAAGAGAGCATATTATGGTATGTTATAGCACAGATCACCTTTAGCGGAAGTTAGGCTGTCTATTTTGAGGAGAGCCAAACTTATTGATTTGGTAAACAGAGATTAACTGCTCTTCTTTGTTTACTTGTTCTGATCTTTTAGTTTAATGTAAATAATTTCATAATATTTTCCTTGTTTGGTCTAAAGTCCAAACTTAACTCAGAAGAAGATATCTTTAGAAATCGCAGTTTAGATAACCTAAAGTACACATTTTCATGTTCCAATTAAGTTTGTAAGCCTCCATAGAAAAGAGTTTTAGAACACAGTGACGACTACTGGAAGGGGACATGAAATTTAAAGCAGCGGTTATGGGTTTAAATTCTACCCATATGTCTTTTTAATCATGGTATTTTACTTACTTAGCCGCAAAAGGTTTGGTTTCCCTTTACAATGACAAACAATACATACTTTCGTCTTAGAGTATTAGGGCATCTCTAGGTGCGAACCTATTAAAATGTTTATAATGTTGCCAAATCACATTTTAGTACTAGTTTATATAGCTTTTCACAATATAAACTTATTTTCACTGTGTAAAAAATCTTTCAAGATATATAAATGATAGATACATATGTGGTATAAATGTTATGGTAATGAAAAATTTCATTATCTTGAACCTTTTTCGTAATGATGTAATATCTATGTAGAACACTATCTAATTAAAGAACAATTCATTTCATCTCAACCATCCATTTTATTTTCATCTAATGGTTTAGATTAATTCGACCGAAGACCGTACCGGACGAAAATCGATTTGGTCAAAAACACAAGACCGAGGACAGGACCGAAATGTTCACTCCGTGGGTCGTTTCGGTCCAGTTCGGTTCGTCTGTATGGTCCGATCTTAACATAGCATAGGATCAAAAACGGATTGGACCGGACCGACAGATGAAACATAAGAAGTCACACCTCCCTTTTTCTGATGAGAACCCGTTGAGCCATTCCTATGGTCTGCATCCATGATCTATTATACTAAATTTACTTGTTGAAAAATGTAAATATAAGGCTGTTTTTTTACAAAGTCATCAAAACTTTTTACTAAATTTTTTTACAAAATACTTGTGTAAAAACTTTACTAAAATTTTGTAAAACATAACATTCCTAAATTTTCTAAAAACTTTATTTATATTGCAGTAATATTTATTTATGTAAACTACCACTCCCCTTTTCATATAAAACACTTTCCCCTTTTCATTCGTTTCACTTTCACCCCCATTTTCCCCAATTCGATCGTCACTCTCACACACACTCACAGCAATGAAAATCAACAAGATCGTCACTCAATTCGTTAGGGCTCACGGATTAACCTGCAATCAAAGCTTACTGTAGATTTAATCGAAGGTCACTGCAGATCGTTACTCAATTCGTTAGGGCTAATGGATTAACATGCAATTCGGTAGATTTAATTTATTTCTTTTTGCTTATTTTGCGATATTGTGATGTTGTAGTGGAGTTTTGATAGAATCTTTGTTAGGTTTGTAAGTTGTTGATTTTTACAATCTTTGTTACTAGTATTAAATAGGGTTCACAGTATGTGTTTGATAAAATGCTTAAGTGGTACTTATGACAAACACATCCAAGCATTTGATAGAATGTCTAATAGAATTGTACATCTGCATACCAAGTGTTCGATAAAATGCCTGGGAGAAATAAGACGAAGCTGTACATTTTGTACTAAGTATTCGATAAAATGTCTAGAAAAACTATAAGAGGTAACATGGATCTTATGATTGTAGAGAATAAATGAGTTGTACTAGTGACTGTGATTGAATGAAAAAGACATTGGTAGGTTTTTAACAATGATTTAGTCTTTGTTACATGATTTATGTGAGCATATATGCGTTTAAACCTACGTGTTTGTTAGCTCTTAGTACACGGTTTTGATTTGTGATATTGCAACATTAGATTTTTAGAAGAACATTGAAACACCTTTTAATTTGTTCTTAACTTTGAAGTGTATAACTTTGGAGGTTCATTCCTTCCCATTTAATTGACACTTGACAATGGCTGTAAGGATATATAAATAGTATAGTCTTCTAAATGCGGCATGGTTTGTGTAATTTCAACCAACATTAATTCTTGTTCCGACAGTGAACAAGAAACAATATGAGTGGGTTCCGCTTGATGAAATGGAGATCGTGACCTACAGGTAACGTAATAAGAAAAAGCAATTATAACTACAGGAAGTGTTTTGTACCTAATATTCTAAAGAGTGCGAGTGAAAATATTTTTTTTAACTATTTTTTAGGAAGTGTGAACATAAGTAGTTTGTATCAAAAAGGAAAAAAAAAAGTGCTACGAAAAGTCTAACTTGAACCGACCCTATTTGAACTCGGGTTACTTGAGTTCGGGTCAACTCGGGGCGGGTCAAGTAGCCGACTTAATAGGAACTTCCACCATGGTTATATATAGAATTAAAGTTTCTTAAATATACCTTTTGTAAACTAGTTGTGGTGAACAGGCAACACTTGTGGGATTCAGATCAGGGAAGTTCATGACACTAGTTGCCACAAATGTGGCAGCACGAGGACTAGACATTCATGATGTGCAATTGATCATTCAGGTTTGATACAACTTGAATTCATTCATGCACATCTGCCTTTTCTTTGTTAACTGGAATTAATTTTCCTTCTTTGTAGTGTGAGCCACCATGGGACGTTGAAGACTATATTCATCGATCTGGAAGTACAGGAAGAGCAGGTAATTATAAAATAACAATGTTCAGCATTACAATATTACATTATCAGTTTTTTATGAGCGCGTAGCCTATTATGTTGTTGCAGAGTATTGTTTGGTGACGGCTGTTAGAGATGTGATGAATCTTATACCCTATGAATACGTTATCAGGCCCATTTACAATCCTTCGTGAGCACTTCATTTACATCTTATTAATCTTACTATTGTATCCTATTATGCCTCATTCCCAAGGATTCATGCATTTATTTCTAGTTTTGCATATGGGGTGTTGAGGAGGTTTCTACCCGAAGAGAAGGTTGAATCTGTTAGAGGACTTGCATTGACTATTGATAAAAGATGTGCCGTCTTCGATGTTGCTGCTATTGATTTAGACTCCTACCTTGCAGGTAACATATGTTGTCTTTTGTGTTTCTCAATATCGCTGACAATTATCACCCATTTACAGATAAATGTGTCATTTGAGCTATATTCTATCTGTCAATGGTATTATTAAAAAGGGTTTAACTAACAGAAAATGAACCACATGGGTCAAACGGGGCAAGGCGGGTTTAAAGTTAACCAAAGTGTATAAAAATGCGTAAAATCTCCTTATCTGCTGTACTACAATATAACTTTTTTCAAAAATAAAAATATTTATGGATCAACCCATGCCTGATAGTATAGTAAAAATGTTTGTGGATCAACCCATGCCTGATAGTAAAATTTTACTAGTCACCTAACTCGCCCATTTTATCACTGCTAGTTTTTAGACTCAGCTACATATGAGTTCACATGATTATTTATTTTGTGTGTTTAATATGGTGCAAAGCTATTATGTGATTATGGATTTTTTGTATGTATGTACAGCTTCTATAGGAAAAAAAGTTGTCCTAAAATGCTTAGAAGCCCTTTAACTGATACCGTCAACAAATCAGACGCAAGTCATCTTCACAGTAGGTATTTGTTTATTTTAACAGTTTTATATGTGCTTCAATAAGCTTTGAACTATCGGTGGCGGGTTGGGGCAGTTTTTGTAGTTTTTATATGTGCAAGCCTTTGAGCACATTTTGTACCTGCAATATTTGCAGCTTCCAATTAAGCGCATGAGGAATTAAGAGACATGACGAGTGCGAAGTCCGAGCATGCCGGTTTCTTTTTTTTAGCTCAATTATAGTTAGTTGGATTCCGATAATCATGTACTCGCATTTCATACTTGAGAAAGATGTATGTTTCTTGTTTGTGGTTAGGCAAAATACTTGGTCTATACCGATATATGGTTGAAATAATAAATATGTTTGAATCTTAGTTTTTTTGTTATTAATTATTAGTTTTTTATTTGTTAATTTTAAATAAATATGGGAAACTAAAATGTATGTATATAGAGTAATTACATTTGAACAGAATTTTTATAGCAGGCTATAGGACACCTATAGTGACACATTGTATGTGTCAGAAATCGTGTCAACCTATCCTGACACTTATAAGTGTCATTAAATATTGTCACTGTATACTTTTACCGCCTGGACTTTTAATGACACTTTCTAAAAGTGAAGGTGAAAAAAAAAACTAGACCCAGTTGAATGATAGGTCGCATATTCAAACACGTAGACAAGTATCATGTGATAAACATAATTAAACTTTTATATCGTTAAAGTAAGAAAATCGAGTTAAATCGAACCAAAACATTAAATCTCATTAAGATGGGGTAATACCCAAGGGTATTAGCCAACTAATCAATTGTTTAAGTTATACAAGCGTGATCAAATAACCAAGGTAAACTAAACGTTTTACCGAATGATACCAAAAATTAAATGATTACAAGAGTATAGGAATTACACGGTGTCTTCTATGGAATCGTGATCGATGCTTGACCTTTGGTCACTCTTCTTTTCTTTAGAAAATCGCCTTTTATGTGTATGGTATAGAGAATATGATTTTGCACACTGAAAACGCGTTTTTGAGTCTTCTATTTATTGTGTCTAAAAAAGACTGGATACGCCGTATTGAATGAAGTCAATACGGCGTATAGGGGTGTTTTCCTTGGAGTGCGTGCTAAGTTTATAATTAATAAGATATAACTTCCCAAATTATATTTATTCACCAAATCTCTAAATGTCTATCCAGCTGGATACGGCGTATGAAGGAACATGGATACGCTGTATTAGGAAGTGAGAATACGCGTTTTCTTGTGAAGTCCAGGCGCGGATACGCCGTATCTTCTTTTGTGGATACGGCGTATTGAGTAGAAATAAGCAATCTTTAAATATCATCGTTTATGCTCCAAAAAGTGCGCCTTTTAGCATGTCTTCACAAATCACTCTGTAATTATTGTAATTTACAACTTTAAGCAATTAAGTAACGATTCTTGCAATAATTATATAAAAATGGATAACTTATTCGAGATAAATGATGGTATAAATTTAACGTTATTTGATGTCATCACTACCCTTCCAGATTTATACACTATCCGGATTGACACAATAAGAAACTAGAGGTTTAGATCTAGAAGAAGATAGAAAAAATCACTAATCTATAACACTTCGTTTCTTGGCGAATACGAGCGTTCTTCTCTTTCACTTGATAGATGGAGGAAGAAGATGAGACTGGATCACTTGAAACAAGATTAAACTATGTTAGTGATCAAGAACTTTAGAGAGAAAAAGAAGATTTTAGTGAGAGAAAGAGATCTGAAAAATCTGTGCAAAGAGGTCTGAGATATGCAAAGGAATAGTGCAGTATTTATAGCCAAAGACTGGGTAACGTCTTCTGTGGGCGGTCCTGGCAGTCCCAGATATATCTGGGGGCCGTCCTGCCTATCAGGGGGCCACCCCTAGGTAGACGCTCCCATTTTTGTCTTTTAGTGGGGAAGGTTAGTTCTGGTGTAGAAGCTTCCATATTGGGGGGAAACCATATTTGAATTTTTTTTAATTTAATAAAACATTTCTTTAATAAATAAAAATATTTTGCATATTGTTAAGTTTTTAAAAAATACTTTTGTAGAAATGTAATGTTTAAGAAAAAATATATTATTGATCACTAATCATATTTAATGATTTGTTTATACATACCTTAAGTGATTTACGTCGAAATGGAAGTTTACGATTAATAACGTGTAAACGTTTATTTTTATCGTAGACGTTTTTACATTTTGTCATCTTCAAAACGTAGAGGAGTAGAAAAATATAAATAACGTTTTTAGACATTATTTGTATTAACAAAAATCATGGACCGATAGGTCAAGCAGTTGAAGAAAAGCAGCATCCCAATCATTAAGGTTCGATGGAACTCTAGAAGAGGTCTAGAGTTTATATGAAAGCATGAAGACCAATTCCGTAATAAATATCCACACCTCTTCACCATCACCACTCCGGTAGACAACGCAAACTGAATTCAGGGACGAAATTCTCTTAACATGGGGAGACCATGACAACTCGTATTTTTCAGGTTAATATTTTATGATAAACTTGCACTATTTCTATTTTAACAGTTAAATACTTGAATTAACTTAAAATCGGGAGGTTATCCTGTGCATAGGAAGAAACGTCTTCGTACGTACACCGGCTTTAGACTAAGTTTAGTCTAACTATATTTGGCATATTACATTCATCATTGTCATATTTTACAACTCATATAAATACGACTTTATAATATTTACGTTCACTATTTTAATACTTTCGCGTATGCATGCATGCACATAAAAACACCACCTTTTTTGTCATAACAGCGTTTAGAAAATCATAGATAAAATTCAATTGATATCTTTCTCTCTTTTTCCCCTTCTAAGCATCCCACTCTTAATACATACCAAACAATTCAAAAAATTTCTTATTTACATCCTAAATTACTACCTTAACCCTTTATATTATTCCTCATTACCTATTTCATACAATATCTTACACTAATAACTCTTAATAAAACACAACACACCCCCCCCCCCGGCTAACCATTACCCTAACCCCCCTTCTTTATACCTTTCCTAAGTGCTACACCATCACGTCATGTTTCCCATGCTTACCAAATAACCCATGGACAAAGCCCTAATCCTCCATAACTTACACAAGGTCAACTAGCATGGAACCCCTCTTTTTACACCCTTCTACCCACGCCACTATCCAGCCCCAACACATTCCTATGGTAGTTTTTTTCCTACTAGATACTCATTTCCCTAACTAAAAACATTACATCTTGACCTAACTATGTAAACTAACTAGTTCCTCAACCCTTTTCCCTATAAATAGAACCTCTTATTCTCTTCATTTCCCATACTTAAACAAGAAAAATATCACTCTTTCTCTCCATCTCTGGTCCACAAACAACAGTAACAAGAACAAGGGTGCAAGGATTTTGGTTATTAAGTATTGAAAGCTTGAGTTATAGTTACATAATTAAGGTTTTCACATTAGGGTTTTTAGGTTATATTTCATTAAGCATTCCAACATCAAGTGAGCTTAAATCTACTCATTTCATACTTATTTATATCTTAGTATGTAACCATATATAGTAATCGTCTATATATCACCTTCACATGTTGTGAGACTTAAAAACTTGGAAACTTTTCGAATAAATATAGCAATATGTCTGGATCTGTATTGTGTACCGTTTGGTTGGTCCTAAATAAAAATTGCCTTTGTGTTGAGTATGGATAACTGTTCATGACACTCTATTCTTGACGCTAGTAATAACTCATAGAAGCGAAAAAATAGAGTCAATTACAATGTATGATTATGATATGATTATGATATTTTTAGTTGCGAAAATAGTATAAAAAGCTGAAATGAAAATGCTGTTGATCGCCCTACTTCAGGCCACTTTTCGAGCCATCTAGAGTAGGAGTTGGACTTTGCAATGAACTAGGAAGTCGTTATTCGCCCTACTAGCTTTCCGTAGCCACCCGGAACACTAAAAATGAACCTAGAATGAGTAAGTTATGATCGTTTGAAATCTGTCCAAATTTACTAAAAGCTGTCATATAATATAAACGTGGTTGACCAACCTAATTTGGGCCTGTTTTTGAGCCTTTTACGGTTACAGTCGGGTTCTAGGATAAACTAAGAAGTTGTAGATGGGATATCCACCTTTCATAGCCGCTGGAATCACTAAAAACGGAGTTAAAATGAGTAAGATGCGGCCTTTCAAAACTCTGTCAAAATGATTTGTATGTGCTGAGTAAAGCTGGAAATATTCTAAGTCTGGAAACAGCCAGATATTTATGAGTAGCCGACTTTGGCACTATTTTCGAGGCAGTTAAGTTTCGAACCAAGTGAAAAACCAAGCTAACTTTTTAAAGAGCTCAATACCTAGTTTTCAAAAAGTCAAGACTCGCATCCGTAGGATCTGTAACAAAGAAGTTACAGGCTGTTAAACACGGTTATCAAGCAATTTTCAAACATGTTAAACATGAAAATAATTATATTACTTTTACGTAATCTATGTTTTAACTTATAAAACTTAAATGCAACCATGTACGAGTGATATAGGGTTTATATAAATGCATACGCATCATTTCACTCTAGATTTCATTATCCTAAAAGCATATTATTTATTTAGGTTGCGGTTAGAGTTTTCGTGCATCGTTTTCCATGCTTACCTTTTTCATTACCAACATTACTATTTACTTGAGGTGAGTTTATAGCCCCGCTTTAACTTGTTTATCATTATTTTACAAATCTCGGAGAGAGATACATTGCTTGTTTTAAATTTGGACGCAAGTACCTTTTAAATGATTACGGATTCGCCTAAGTAGCGATAACCCACTATGCCCACTATCATGAATCGTTAATTACTTTGTGTAAGCGCAAGTGTTATAGCTAGATCTATTGGGATTAACATCCCCGTTCGGGTAAGTAGCGCTTACTTGTTTTGGAGTTGCCGAACAAACAGACGTTTACCATGTCGGACTGCGAGTGTCTCGGGTTGGACACTCCCAAGCGCAACATTACTTCGCAATGACTTGCATACATAATATTGTTTAGCTTCGGTGTCATGAGCTTACCGCAATCGTAATTACTTTTCTGTATATTGTATACCATGCAATAACCACTTGAAATCTTTGCGGTCCACCTGTACTACTTACTTAAACCTATGAACTCACCAACTTTATGTTGACACATTTTAAGCATGTATTTCTCAGGTGCTTAACTCGTTATGACATTATTGAAGTGCATTGGAGTCATCATACATCAAGACTATTTTTCATGAATTTCTCTTGCACTAAATTATTCTCGTTGTATTAAAACTATGATTTTTCTTTTGATGCAAATTATGGGACCATTTGTTTAAAACTTTTTTACTATTTAAATGTTTCAACGAGAGTATCTTTTCAACGACTCATATAGAGGTCGTTCTCTTATATCTTGTGCTTGTGTATTATGAAGTCACCGCCCTCAATTACCTTTCCACTGCGATATTTTAGGGGTGTGACAGATTAGTCTAGTTGTGTCATCACATTGTTGTGATATTTATCCACCATCATCTATCTTCTTGTGTAATCATTGTTATGTGATTGGTTAGTATTTTAGGCCTTAAAATACATAGTGTGTTAGATATGTTCTATCTCTAAGTAGGACTCGGTATTTAGCTTAGTACCGGAAAAGGTATAAGCGATGTTGTACGGTTTTCTCCGCCTAAAGGGAGCTTGTTGACATAGTGAAGAGAACTCTCGAGTTGGATACTCAGGGAGTGGAGTAAGGTGACGAGGAGCTTCGTAGCCGAACCACTATAAAACATCGTGTCTTTGGTTTGATATTTCCTCTCTTTACTTACTTACTTATTGCATTTGTTTATTTAGTTATTGCATTGCTATCATATACATACTTGTGTATCTATTAAGTTCACATAAGAAAAAAATATAAGTTTTATTTTTAATATGTTAAAAACTGACCCCCTCCCCCCCTTCTAGTTTCCACACTATTATGCAGTTCTGATCAATCATCAATACAACCGGTAGGCAAGCGATCAAACCATCATCTGGCCAGCCGTCTAGGGTTTGCTGGAACATGCGACAACGTACCATCGTGGGTCATTCTTCTTGATTTCCGGCTACCATAAAACAGTTGATGTGATCATCCGGATCGGTTGATCCATCGTACAATTTTACATTAGAAGGCATCTTGTGTTTTGGTGCCGAATTCGATGATTCTTCGGGTGAAGAGTGATTTCAATACCACCTTATAGGGCTTCTTAAGGTCGTATGTGTTAGTTTGGGGGTGTTAAAAATGTGAGTTAATTTGGACAATTTCATTTTTAATTGAGACACATCAAAATACATGCGGTGGAATCAGATACAACAGATGCACAACTATCTGTAGCATAAAATAGTTTTAATACCCGTGCACGCACGGGGTTTAGACATTAAATTTTAATTACGTGTTAATTCTGCAAGTGTTGTTATATTTTCGTATTTGCACATTGAAGGTATCGTTTACTATTATTTCAGTAATTGTGAATGCGGGTTTCTCTTAATTTAAACAATTGTAACAGTTATAATAAATGTTTCCTACCATATTAAACAAAGAATGCTAATCGTCATGTTTACCAATTACATTGTTGCGTGTTAATAATAATTTAGCCGTATTTAATATTAAAACCCGTGTACACATGTGATATATAAAATGGAATAACAATGAGTCCTTATTGAACGTGTATAGTAAAAATAATATTTTCTCGGATATTCTTACTTAAACTCATAAAGAAGAAAAACATGAGTTGTTCGTATGCGTACAACATCGTCTATTTATTTATATATACAAAACTTATGCTTTCATTCTGATATTAATAATTTTGTGCATATATATGTTGTATTTTAAAACAACATACATGTTGTATTTTTAAAATATAAAGTATAGGGGTACAAAGTATGAGGGGTTATTTGTTTATTTTTTAAAGTTATTAAAAAACATGAGAACTTATAATTTTACACTTAATCCCATATTATTTATTTTAAATTCAACTATTAAAATTTTATTAATTACCTCATATTTTTTGAAGTTTTTGTTTTTTCATAAATTTGACACGTATATTTTTATGTGTTTTTTTCTCCATTAAATTTTTTAAGAGAACTACAATTTTGGTCCACTATCTTTACCGGGTATAACACTTTTGGTCCATTTTTTTAAAAATTTGCGGGTTTAAGCC
>BQNB010190558.1:0-11771 GCA_026074375.1 Tanacetum coccineum | reverse complement strand
ATATATCTTGTGTTATTGATCTGAGAAGTAACACGCCCCGGACCCATATTCCGCTACGACCCAATTTGGGGGTGTTACAGGTGTTGCCATCGATGGCAGGACACTGTTGGTAAGAATGAGCACCACCACAAGTAACACAAGATTCCTTAACAGCTTTTACGGAAGCTGGAGCTGGGGTTAGTTGATGTTATTTAAACATCGCGGTCATGGCACTGGTTACAGCACTTGCTATCTCTGAAGAATCAACATTACTTGCTTTCACTTGAGAAACAATGGGTTTGTTTCTTAAATTACGAACTTTTGATTTGTTTTCAATAATTTTCAACACATCTTGTGCACTTCTCTCCAAAAGATTCCCACCGGTGAAAGAATTCAAAGAATCTTGATCGGATGGGTTTAAACCATTGTAGAAGGTATCGAGTTGATGCAATTCGGTAAAACCGTGATGTGGGCATGCTTAATGGAGATCCTTGAATTGGTCCCATGCCTCATAAAATGTTTCATTAAAACGTTGTGGAAAATTTGAAATTTCCTTCAGGAGATTTGTTGTTTTTGAGGGAGGAAAGAAATGGTTAATAAACTTGGATACAAGATTGTCCTAAGTGAGAATAGAACGAGGAGGTTCTTTTGTTGGGCCAATCCGAATCCCGACTAATATAATCCTACAAATAATATCTGGACCATTGAAGAATGAGGGGGTTCTTTTTCGAGCCAAATCCGGGCTGCCCCCTCTATAGAAAATGGAAAAAGCATAAGCTTAATTGACGAATAAGGCACATCTCTATACTTAATTGTGGAAGTAATCTTGTTAAACCAACGAAATTGTTTTGAAGTTACAAAATTTAGAAGACCATGTTTAAGCTCAAAATTCTCCGTAAGAATAGCGGGAATAACAATAGCATCTCCGTAACCCTCGGTGGATGCTTGGAGTAATTCCGCCATAGTATGTTGATCGGCCATCGTAACGACGGGATTCTCTTCAAGAGAAAACGGTTCGACTCTTTGCTTGGAACGTGTACGATTACGACATTTCAAAGTCGTGGAAGATTCGGCAATTAAATTCGATGAAGAGCGAGTGCGCATGCACTAAAAATAAAATAAGAGAAATAAAAAGAAAAATATTTTTGTAACCGATAATCAAACAAGTGTACGGTAGCTCTTTAGAAAACGCACAAAGAAGCGGAGGAGCGGGAAAGCGCGAAACTATTAAAAACCTTCTCCTTTCGGGTCGAAGTTCGTCGGATCAACCCTCCTTATACCTCTCTTATAGTTTGTAATCTAAAGGTGAGCCGTTTTCACAAGTGACACAACGGTTGATTTTGTTGTTTTTCAATTTTTTTGGAATTTTTGATTACTTGATAATAGAAGAAAATATTCACAAATGAAAGCGATAACTTCACGGGGAAGGGTCTTCAAACACTAATCTTCAAACGTAAACACAATAATCGTTTCACAGCCTCCCCGGCAGCGGCGCCAAAAATTTGATTTGATTCCTTAGTATATATAATATAATATATATATATATAACTAAAATACCAAATACCAAATTATAGTATAAGAGAAGTATTCCGTAAGGTTTTTAAGAAGGAAGATTACTTTTATCCAAAGTAAAATCCAAAACCTTCCCGAGGCGTGAATTGAAAATCGAAGTTAAGTTCGTGATCGCGTGATTGAATAATCAATGATTTTGATTTTGGATTCTATTTCTACTACTAACATGCAAAAACAAATACAGGCAAGCTAAATACGAAAGCAATTAAGGTTAAAACACAAAAACGATAACGGGAATCAAAACCCGAGCTTTAAAAACCTATATTTTTTTTACTTTTATTTTATTTATTATGAATTAAAAACACTTTTAGACTAAAAAATTAATTACAAATACTAAACTAAATTGGAAAAATCTAAAAAATTTAGGAAATGTCCTTTGAACAGTTTAGAACTTAAGAAAAATAAAAGGGTACAAACAGCTTATTGAAATAAGCAGTTTTTAAGCTAAAAAGGGCTGAAAGGCTTATAAGGCAAAAAGGTAATAAAAGAAATGTGGGTGGGAGTCTTAACGAAAAAAGATCCAAGGGCGAGTTGGCAGAGTGTGGTGGTGTTAAGGTGTTGGTGTTATGAAGGGGAAGTTACAGGTTCGACCCCTGCGACCTCTCTTTTTTATAAAACATTTTTTTTGTTTCCTTTTTAAAAAGTTATAAAATATAAGTAAAAATAACAAACTTTTAAAAAAGGACCTTTGTCAGAGCTTAAAAATAAACTAGAAATAAGCTAACGAAAGTGCCAGATTTGCTAATTGCTACTAACAAACTTTTGACTAAACTGCTAGCTATCTAAAAACTTATTAAGCTAAAGCAAAACCTAAATAAGCTATATATGACTTTGTTAGATATTAGAAAAAGACTCGGTCACCCCGTGTATTTTATTGTTTATTATAGCTCGTAGTTTAATAGTTAATAGTTATCTTAACTAAGAGACTTTGAGCTAAACTGTTTGGCTAACTAAAACACAATAAGCTATAGAAAAACACAACTAAGCTGAAACATACCAACTCCTAGGCCTATTAAGCAACTATGATAAAAAAAAATAGCAAACAAATAAGCAAGAAAAGCACTTAACAAGCAACTTAACAACATACCTAGAAAATAAACTTTCAATAGGATATTTACTAACTATTAGCTAAATTTATGACCAATAAGCACATTGGAAATAGTGTACATGACTAAAACCAAATTAAGTTATCATCCAAAGAACACATAAAACAAGAATTAAGAAAAGTAGGATAGAAATAAGCTAAAAAAGCTCTTGAAAAGTTGTCAGTATATCTGATTTTTAATTTGGAAAATTTCCAATTTACCACCAAATTTTAAGCTAGAATAAGCTGTTTAAAATCCTCAAATGGCAAAAACAGATAAAGCTTGATACCTTAAGAGCTTATGCTATCATTTTCAGATTCATAAAACAAACTTATACTAACCTAAAAATGCCTATGCAAAATGCTTCTTAAACTAAAAACCTTGTGTACTCATGACAGAAATGGTAAATCTATGTAAATCAATAAAATAGTTCATAAAACTTAATGACCAGATTCTAAACATGTAATATACTGCATTTGGAACTTAGAAACACAACTCAACACCTTAAATCTTAAATTTAAAAGCATAACAGATTTGATACTTCAAAATCAATATAGATTTGAGAATTTGCTTAGCGGGTGGAAAACGATGAGATCTCCTTAAAACTTAGTCAAAAGTTAAAAAAACTAACTCTAATACTGATTAATGATGAAATAAATTTGGTTTTGAAAACTAAAAGTGCATAAACAGATTACACTTATGAAAAATAGACCTAAGCCAAACACTCCTTAAGATTTGAGATTACTTAAAAAAACTAAAGTACAAACTTATTTAATCTTGAGAAATCAAAACAGATGACAAACAATGATTAATAAGCACAAATGAACATTTATCTACTATCAATAAGCACTCAATAATAAGCCACACTAATAAGCCATTTTTTGGATTTTGGACAGTTTTGTATGAAAATACAATCAAATGAAATCTAATGACCAACTAAGCAATAATAAGCATCAATAAACATCATTAAGAATTAATAAGACTAAATAAGAAAATAATAAGCATAAAGAAGCAAATGAACAGTAAATAAGCTAAAATTATAAAAATGAAAAACTTACAAAAGCCCTTGCTCAAAACAGGGCAAACAAGCTCAAAAGAGCTTTGTCTACAAGCTCTAGCTTGTTTAGAAACAAGCTAGTAAAGTTCATATAAGCCCTTCCATTTTTGGCTTATCTTCCATTTTAGCTTTTGAGTGATTTTTAGTGAAAATGACTTAAGCTATATAAACTATGGAAAAGTTTATATAGCTTAAGTAAAACTGCTTAAAAGACAAGGACAAGAGCTTAAGATAGCTTAACCAACAGTATTAAAACATAAAGTACATGTAAGCTTAAAAAAAACAAAATTTAACATACAAACAATTAATTTCATAAAACTTAAAAAACAGTACAAGACTTTAAGGAAATGCCAATAAGCAAAAACAACTTCAATAATAAGCAGAAAATTTACAAATAAACAATGCTATTTAAAACTAGATGCCCTAAAACTAAACTAGACTTCTAAATAAAGTCGACAATAGAGAAAATACTGCGTCTTGAGGTGTGTTTCCTATAAGCTTCGTAATGAAGGTATCCAAACTTCAATCTGAGCCCTTCAATCCATCATGTGCTTCTTCAAATTAATCAAAGCCCTTGAAATGAATGTCCCATCCAAATCAATTCTCTTAGGAAATCCATCGTGGATTTGTTGCCATTGTGGGAGGTTGGGTTGAGTGTAAGAGTGATAATTTTGTCTTGAGGGGTGCCGGGGTCAGTAGAGAGAGACAGTGGATTAATGAACATTGGTGTCGGGAAAATGGTTATGACTGTGATTTTGGGATAACAGTTTAAACGTGGGTGATAGGTTGAGGACTTACTATGTTTAGTCCCTAAGGACTAACGATGAAATTGGTTAGGACTAATTGTTAAAAGGTATTAAATGGGGGGGTGGGGTGGGGGGGGGGGGGGGGGGGGGGGGGGGGGGGGGGGGGGGGGGGGGGGGTTGGTGGTGTGTGGTGGGTTGGTATTGTTGGGGGGGGGGGGGTTAGGGGTGTTTTTGGGTGGTGTGGTTTGGTGAGTGGTTTAAGGTGTTGTGATTTATTGGAATTTTTTTTGTAAAGTGGAATTTTTTTAGTGTAATTTTAAGGAAAAAAAAGGCACAAAAACAAACAAACATAAAACCTTTTCAAATTAGTCCTAAACCACATTTCAATCGATAGTCCTTAGGACAAACAAAGTTAACCCCTCACCCCTAACACCCGTTAACCTGTTATCCCCAAAATCCAGTCAAACCATTTTCCCGCCACCACTGTTCATTCATCCCTGTCACTCTCACCTCGACCCCGGCACCCCAAGACAAACTTATCACTCTTACAACTCAACCCACTCCACAAGGCAACAAATCCACGATGGCAATCCTAAGAGAATTGATTGGATGGGACAAATTCAAGGGCTTTGATTAAATTGAAGAAGCACAAGATGGATTGAAGGGCTCAGATTGAAGTTTGGATACCTCTTACAGAAGAAACACACCCTCAAGACCTAGAATTTTCTCTATTCGACTATATATAGAAGACTAGTTTTAGTTTTAGGGCATCTAGTTTTAAATAGCTTTTTATTTGTAAAAATTGTCAGTTATATTGATTTGTTTTAGCTATTTGCATTCCTTAAAATCTTGTACTGTTTTTTTAATTTAATGAAATTAATGTTTGTATAGTTAAATTTTCGTTTTTTTAAGATTAATGTACTTATGTTTTAAAAAGATTGTTAAGCTCTCTAACTCTTTTCTCCCTTGTCCTTTTAACAGTTTTTACTTAAGCTATATTAACTTTACTATAGTTTATATAGCTTAAGTCCTTTTTCACTAAAAAATCACTCAAAAGCTAAAATGGAAGATAAGCCAAAAAGGGAAGGGCTTATATGGACTTTACTAGCTTGTTTCTAAACAAGCTAGAGCTTGTAGACAAAGCTCTTTTGAGCTTGTTTGCCCTGTTTTGAGCAAGGGCTTTTGTAAGTTTTTCATTTTTATAATTTTAGCTTATTTACTGTTCATTTGCTTCTTTATGCTTATTATTTGCTTATTTAGTCTTGATTAATGTCTACTGAGTTTATTGATGCTTATTATTGCTTAGTTGGTCATTAGATTTCATTTGATTGTATTTTCATACAAAACTGTCCAAAATCCAAAAAAATGGCTTATTAGTGTGGCTTATTATTGAGTGCTTATTAATAGTAGATAAATGTTCATTTGTGCTTATTAATCATTATTTGTCATCTGTTTTTGATTTTCAAAGCTTAAATCAGTTAGTCTTTAAGTTTTTTTAAGTAATCTCAAATCTTAAGGAGTGTTTGGCTTAGGTCTATTTTTCATAAGTGTAATCTGTTTATGCACTTTTAGTTTTCAAAACCAAATTTATTTCATCATTAATCAGTATTAGAGTTAGTTTTTTTAACTTTTGACTAAGTTTTAAGGAGATCTCATGTTTCTCTAAGCAAATTCTCAAATCTATAAGATTTTGAAGTATCAAATCTGTTATACTTTTAAATTTAAGATTTAAGGTGTTGAGTTGTGTTTCTAAGTTCCAAATACAGTATATTACATGTTTAGAATCTGGTCATTAAGTTTTATGAACTGTTTTGTTGATTTACATAGATTTACCATTTCTGTCATGAGTACACAAGGTTTTTAATTTAAGAAGCATTTTGCATAGGCATTTTTAGGTTAGTATAAGTTTGCTTTATGAATTTGAAAATGATAGCATAAGTTCTAAGTATCAAGCGTTTATCTGTTTTTGCTATTTTAGGATTTTAACCGAGCTTATTCTAGCTTAAAATTTGTGGTAAAATTAGAAATTTTCCAAATTAAAAATCAGCATATACTGACCCTTTTCAAGAGCCTTTTTCTAGCTTATTTCTAACCTACTTTTCTTAATTCTTGTTTTTATGTGTTCTTTGGATGATAAACTTAATTTGTTTTTAGTCTGTACCTATTTCCAAGTGCTTATTTGGTCATAAATTTAGCTCAAAGTTTAGACAAAAGTCCTAGTGAATTATAATTTAGGTAAGTTGTTAAGTTCTTGTATAATGCTTTTCTTGATTATTTTGTTTGCGCTATTTGTTTTTATCATAGTTGTCATAATAGGCCTAGGATTGGTATGTTTCAGCAAAGATGTGTTTTTCTATCGCTTATTGTGTTTAGTTAGCAAACATTTAGCTCAAAGTCTCCTTAGTTAAGATAACAAAAATGTCATCTTAAGTTAGCATATTCTAGCTTATCTTTAAGTTTTGTAAAAAAATTCTTTTTTAAATGTTGTTATATTTGCTTATTATAACTTTTAAAAAAAAAACAAAAATGTTTTTATAAAAAAGATGAGGTCACCAGGTGACCATCCCCTTCACACACCAACACTTAACAACCCCACACACTGCCGAACTCGCCCTTAAGTCTTTTTCCGTTATAACATCACCCCAACTTTCTTTATAACCCTTTTTACCCTCTAAGCTTTCAGCCATTTTCTGCTTATTTCTAGCATATTCAAATAAGCTGTTGGGATAAAAAAAATTATAGGATTATAATGGTGCAAAGTACATTTCCTGAATTTTTCAGAATTTTTCAGAATTTTCCAAATTAGTTTAGTAATTTTAATGCAATTTTTTAGTTTAAAAGTGTTTTTAATTCATGATAAAAAATATAAAAGTCAAAAAAATATAATTCTTTTTAATTTTTTTTTTATCATTTAGGACCTTTAAAAATTAAATGATTGCATTTGTAAGTTTAATTTTGAAATTTAAGTTTTTAATGCTTCATGAGTTTTGATCCCCGTTATCGATTTTCGTGTTTTAACTTTAACTCTTTCGTTTTTAGCTGCTTTTAGATGTACTTGCATATTCAATTGTAGAAATAGAATCAAAAAATCACTCATCACGCGATCACGAACTTAACACGATTCTCAATTCACGCTCGTCGGGAAACGTCTCGAGAAAGGTTGTTTTATTATTACTTTGGATCAAAAGTAACTCTTAGAAGCCCTACGGAATACATAATCTCTCTTGCTTAATTGATATTATTGATTTTAATTATATATAATGTATATTAAGTTATATATATAAGTATAGGTTTATAGTTTCAAAGATCAATTTATGGCGCCGCAGCCGGGGAGTTGTGAAACAATTATTGTGTACTTTGAAGATTAGTGTGAAGACCCTTCCCCGTGAATTTTTCACATTCATTTGTGAAGGTTTTCTATTATCAAGTAATCAAAAATTCCAAAAAAATTGAAAAACAAAAAAAACAACCGTTTGATCACTGTGAATTTGCTCACCTTTACATACAAACTATAAGAGAGGTATAAGATCCGAGAACTTCGCCCCGAAAGAGAAGGTTATATATAGTCTTCGCGCTTATCTGCTCCTCCGCTTCTTTGTGCGTTTTCTAGAGAGCTACCGTACACTTGTTTATTACGGTTACAAAAAAAATAATTTTTTAAATATTTTCTCTTATTTAGTTCTAAGTGAGTAAGCAACTCGCTCTTCGTCAAAATTCGTTTTTTGAACCTATAGAATCCTACTTCTACGATTCCGAAACGTCGTAATCGAAGACGTATTTATACACAGATTCGAACCGTTTTTCCCCCATGTAATAGACTCCCGTAGTACGATGGCCTATCAACGTACTATGGCGGAATTCCTCTGTGCACCACCGCGGGTTTATGCGGAGGCAATCGAGTACCACCCAATCCCCGCTGATCAATTTGAGCTCAACATAGTCTAATCAATCTTTAACTTCGAAACAATTCTTCGGTTTTTGAGAAAGAATCCTCATGCTCTATTCGATATTTTAACAAGATACTTCTACGTTGAAAGTTACAAAGAAATCCCATACACGATTAAGCTTATGCATTTTCCATTTTTCTTTCGAATGGTCCAACCCGGATTTGGCTCGACAAAGAACCTCCTCGTTCTATTCTCACTTGGGATGATCTTGTGTCCAAGTTTATTAACCATTTCTTTCCTCCCTCAAAAACAACAAATCTCCGGAATGAAATTTCAAATTTTCAACAACGTTTTGATGAATCATTTTAATAGCATGTACAGATCAAGTGATATCCTTCGAGCATGCCCATAATCACGGTTTTACCGAAATGCGACAAACTCGATACCCTCTCTATAATGGTTTAAAACCCATCCGATCAAGAATCCTTGAATCTGCCGCCGGTGGCAGATCTATGGAAAGAAGTGCACAAGATGTGTTGAAAATCATTAAAAACAAATCAAAAGTTCGTAATTCAAGAAACAAACCGATTGTTTCTCAAGCAAAAGCAAGTAATGTTGATTCTTCAGAGATAGCCAGTGCCGTGACTAGTGGCCCTGACGCGCAATTTATAAAAACATAAAGTAACCACAGCTCTAGCGTTTGTAAAAGCTTGTGAATGAACATTGTGTTACTTGTGGCGGTGCTCATTCTTACCGAAAGTGCCCTGCCACCGATGGCAACACTTTTTTGGGCTATCAAGACAATATTCAAGGATATATTTCAGCAGCCGCAGTAAACTATAATCAAGGAAATACCAGATACCGTCCTCAAAAATTTAGCTACCAAATTCGACCACCTGGTTTTGCTCACCGAATGTGGGCAAAATAATCAAAACCGTTGACAAATCAAGGGTTTACAATCAAAATAGAGGAATTAATCAAGAAACCCAAATTAACAAGCCCGGCTAATCAAGCTCAGTGATTCATCAACCACACGTTTGTGTACGACTATTGATTTCTCAAACACATAAGTGGCTTATGATGGCGGTAATGAAAACATGCAAACCCAAATGACCTCTTTAACAATTCTAACATTGAGCTATAAGAACATGAAGGGCAATTCATGAATATAATACCCTCTTCTACTTCGGATTCGGGTTCCACTCCTATCAACAACGTTGCTAACCCGAGAGGTTGAATTGAACGAATCACCACCCGAAGTGGCATTCTTATATGTGAACCCCTAATCCACCCCCGTCTACTTCTCTTCCAAGGTGGTTGGAACTGAACCCGAGTGACAAGGATACGGTGGCAACCAAGTACCAAAAACATCCAACTTCGTATCCATACTTCAAGCTCCAATAGTATGAGTCCAGCCAAACTGTCTATACCTTAATCCTTCGAGAGCCAACAAACAAAAGTCTCAGTGAAAAGAATGAATAAACTAGCTTCGAAATTTGTTTGAAATCTTTAAGTGAATTACATTTTCGAGCTCAGTTTCGTCGAATGCTCTTTCTCATATGCCGAAATTTGCTTTCAATGGGTTTAAAAGTCCTCTATTAAATTAACAAAGAAAAAATGTTTGACTTAGCCCAAAACACTGGTGGATGAGAATTGTTTGGAAATAACGGTTATCCTAAAAAAGTTGCCCGTAATACGGGAGACCCCGCAAGTTTCTCATACCATGGTGATTTTCCGAAGAGTTAGATGAATGCTTAACCTTGTGGCCGTATCCTTGGTGCAAGCATCAACTTGATGCCTCTTTCCATATGGAAGAAGCTCTCACTCCCCGAACTTACTCCTACTCAAATGATTCTTGAACTCGCAGACCGATCGACTACTAGTCTAACCGGTATTGCCGAAGACGTCTTTGTAAAAGTAGGAAAGTTCCATTTTCCTACCCGAAATTTGTAGTCGAAGATTATGTGTCGAGTCCTCGGGTTCCCTTAAATTCTTAGGGGGAGACCCTTTTTGAGGACGCACGTGTTTTTGATAGAATGTTTTATGGTGAAGAAATAACTCACGCGAGTTGATGATGAAGCCCAAACCTTTAAGTTGGTCAAACTTCGAGATACTCCTACAATGATGTTGTATCGATTAATCGAATCGATGTCATCGATGTAGCTTGTAAGTAGTATGCTCAAGAAGTGCTCGGATTTTTGGATAGTTCAACAAGTGGCAATCCCACTCCGTCTTTAGATCCTATCCTTTCTACTTCTTCCCCCTCTCTCACACCTTTTGAGTAAGGTGACTTCATTTTAATAGAAATCGAAGCTTGTCTTACAGATGATTCAATTCCACTGGGAATTGATGATGACGACTTTGATCCAGAGGGAGACCTTCTTCTACTCGAGAAGTTATTAAACGATGATCCATCATCTCCTCTCCCTCCAAAAGAACTTAATCTTGAAGAACTTAAAACAGTAAAATCTTCTATTGACTATCCTCCGGAGCTTGAGCTCAAGGATCTACCTTCTCATCTTAAGTATGCATTTTTGGAGGGTACTGATAAACTACTCGTCATATTTTCTAAAAACATAAAAGAAGATGAGAAGGTCTGACTTCTAAAGGTTTTAAAGTCACACAAACGTGCCATCGCTTGGAAAATCTCCGATATAAAGGGCATTGACCCTTAATTTTGTACTCAAAAAATATTAATAGAGGATGACTCTAAACCGGCAATTCAACATCAAAGACGGGTGAACCTAAAAATTCATGACGTTATCAAAAAGGAAGTTATTAAACTCCTTGATGCCAGATTGATTTACCCTATCTCCGATAACCCGTGGGTGAGCCCCGTTCATTGTATACCTAAGAAGGGTGGTATGACCGTAGTTGAAAATAAAGATAATGAGTTTATACCGACTAGATTAGTTACAGGGTGGCGTGTTTGTATTGATTACCAAAAGCTTAATGAAGCCACCCGGAAAGACCATTTCCCGTTGCCCTTCATGGAACAAATGTTAGAACGATTAGCCAAAAATGAATTCTATTGCTTTTTAGATGGATTTTCCGGATACTTTTAGATACTAATTGACCCGCAAGACCAAGAGAAGACCACCTTCACTTGCCCTTATGGAACATTTGCGTATCGACGTATGCCTTTCGGCTTATGTAATGCTTTGGGCACGTTCCAATGGTGCATGATGGCTATTTTCCATGACATGATCGAGGTAACAATGGAGGTCTTCATGGATGATTTCTCGGTCTTCGGGGATTCTTTCTCTTCGTGCCTCTCTCATTTAGACAAAATGCTAAAAAGGTGTGAAGATACTAATCTTGTTCTAAATTGGGAGAAGTGCCATTTCATGGTCAAAGAATGCATTGTCCTCGGCCATAAAATTTCTAAGTCTGGGATTGAGGTCGATAAGGCCAAAGTTGATGTGATAGCAAAATTACCTCATCC
>BQNB010190557.1:0-11771 GCA_026074375.1 Tanacetum coccineum | reverse complement strand
GATGGCGCCAATTTGTTAGTACAAAAAATGTTATGGGTTGGAAGGATGGATCTGGTGCGTTTATTGGACTGGGCTAATGATGAGATCTTGTACTAAATCAAGTAATGAGATGATTTCTTGCACAATTAAAGGCAAACCATTAGCCTTATCGTGGGGACGGACCCCACGATTGGACTCCGACGTAAGAGTAAGTAAACATGTTTGTCAGAGAATGTCAGAGTATGTGTGTGTGAAATGTGGTCAGAAAATTATTTACCTTGTGGGGTGTCAGAGTACCCCTTTTTATAGGTGAGCCCAATATTAGGTTTTCCTAATATTTTGTTTGTTTTTGTTAGTGGGCCAAAGTGGGGCCTTCGTCAGGCGATGATCCGCTTATAATCGTGATTCGCGGACTAAGGCTTGCCTAGCGGACTTCCGCTAACTTACGAAAGTGTTCTCTAGAAGCCTTTCATCCGTCTTGCTGCCACCAGACCATCACTAGTTTGGTCTGGGCTTAATTTCGGTCCATTGTGTCTTTTAATTATAATATTGAGCTTGGGCCCATGTATGGTGTATGTAGTCCAGGCCTACCAAAGGCATGATCTACGTGTTATACGTCATCAAGTCCCCCTAGTCTAGTATGTCTACTGCATGTGACATTGTAGTGTGTAGTAGATATTACTAGACTCAGGTTTCGGTATTTTTTGTATCCTTGCATCCTATGTGACTACTTGTTTCTCCGTGACATTCTGTTATCCCTGTTAGGTAAGACATGGGTGATGTGGCCTCTTCGTGGCCTTTTACCTTCTGACTGATTTGACAGTTTAGTCCACTTACCCAAGTGTCATCACTATCTTTACTTTTGATCCTAACCGTTGACCCGGAGGGCCTAGCCACGTGTAAGCATCTGAAAAAACCTAGAATTTACTATACCGAGAGTATAAATACTTGATTTGGTTTTCATTATTTTCTTGTTCATCTTCTTCCACTTATTTCGCCATTGTTGAAGTTTTCGAGCTTTTATATTTGCACTTTACTATTCTTCGAAGAACTTTAACTTTTTAGGTTAAGTTTTTAGTCCTCTTTCTTCTATCATGAGTGCCATTACGGATATTAAGTGTGTTCTCTCTCAAAAAGTATTTGATACTTTTTGTGAAAAATTTCATATTCCTGAGGAAGTACACCCTGTTCTGCCCAATCAGAGTGATACAATACATAAGAGACCTGCTGGAAAGATTGGGTTATACACTAGGTTTTTTGACTTTACCAACTTTAGACTGCCTTTGTCCACCTTTCTTGTTAATATAGTTAGGCACTTCCGCATCAACATATCCCAATTATCAGTTATTGGGGCCGCCAAGTTTTCTCATTTTGAAATCTTGTGCCGTGTTTATGGGGTTACACCAACTGTTGGGTTATTCCGTTGCTTCTATGTAAATTCTAAAAAAAATGGATGGATGTCGTTCAATAAGCGCTCTGATAAATCTCCCGTATATTATACGAAACCTATTGACTCTCTCAAGAATTGGAATGATCATTTTTTCTGGGTTGATGATTTTGCTTGCTCTGCACTTTTTCCGTGGCATACTGCCAAAAACGTGACTAGGGATCCCGCTCCGGCAGTGGCTGATTTTAATGCACATGATTATGCTACTCTTGTCGCTCATCCCTCTCCGTTTCGGAAGTTTCCAGAAGAATTCCTATGCTTGGTTGGACTGAGCCGCCATTACACTTTGGATGAGGAAACTTATCCCCGGTTTTTAGATAAGGACGGAGAGGGTGAGTGTCTTCTATTATATATATGTTATGTGTCTCATAGCTTGCTGTTTCATTTATAACTATGCTTCTTTTTCTTTTGGTTTGCAGACATGGATATCTTTGCTTTCATTCATACTCCGGATCCCACCAAAGTAAAAGTTGTTGAGCGAGAATGAATTGAAGATGAGCCACGGTTGCTGAGACTACTATTGGTCGCGTTGTCCCTCTGCTTCTGGTTGTGCCTGACCGTGCTGAAAGCGAGCTGGAAGCAAGTGTTGACAAGCTGTTTGATAAGGGTGGTAGTGGTAATCAAGCGGGACAAGGAGATTCCGCGGATTTTGGAGAATGGGCTAACATTCATCCAGTTACTAAGGCTACTAATACTGTTGTTGAAGATGTGGCTCCTTTGCAGCCAAGACGTCAGAGGAAAAGGAAAACCGTGGTTATGGATGCAGGTGAGGCTTCACATCCTCCCAAAAAGTTAAGGGAGGATCACGGGACCCTAAGTGGGGCTTCCGTAGGTGGCAAGTCTAGGTCTGCAGTTCAGCGGTTACTTGTTGGGGCTTTGTTGAATGCTGAGGTCAGGGGTGAGCCTATTCCTACTTTTCCTTTCGTGACATCTTTTGTATCCGCCACGCCGGGGCGTGAGGGCGGGGGTCATACTGACTCTGTGTCTGAGCCTAACTTTCATACTATTGGAGCTTCTCAAAGGTTTGTTATTTCTTCAGACTCCTCCTACCATTCCGGTACTAATGTTGCGGAGGCTGAGGTTGATTCTCTTATCAGGTCTTCTGCTCTAGTAATGACGACTGTTACCATTGTTACTCCAATGGTTGATACTGTTGCAGTTGCTAAAGAGAAACCTGTTGAACCTTCATTGTTTGGTGCTGCTTCTTCTTCAGCTGGCGAAACTAATCCTACCCTAGGCGGTTTTTCTGATCTTACTGGTAGCGACTTTATTATTGGTGGTATTCGCACCGTTATTAGCCCTGACACTGACCTTCAGAAAGTGTACGTGCCCCAATGGAGTGTAACTAATGGGTCCCGTCTTGATGATGGCCGCGTTTGTCACGAAATGATGGATGAGTTTGCTCCTCCTAAATTTTTTGCGTCTATTCGTGGGATGGAACACGACCAGCTTTTTATAGAGGTCAACGTTAGGGCTGCTCGCCAAATGTCTTTAAGTGCTGAGGTGAGAATGTGTGCTGAGTACAATATCAAGGAGAAGAGGAGATTGAAGTTTGTTGCTAAAGAGCGGGCTGAGCTATTGAAGGTTAGGGAAAAGGAGGTTGAGGATCTCAAGGCACAGTTATTATTGAAGGAAGTAGAAGCCGCGGAGGCTATCCGCCTCCGTGCCAAAGCTTCTAAGTTCGAAGCTGTTGAGAAATCCCTTCAAGATGAGGTGAAAGCTCTGAAGGAACGTAACGCTTCTCTTGAAAAGGAGCGGGATACCATGGATGTGAAGGTTACAGGACTTGAAGCTTCAGATATGGGCAAGGATTGTGAGCTTACTGATTTGAATGCTCAGCTTACATTCATTAAATCTCACAATGACAGCCTTGTTGATCAGGTACGTACTTTTATACTTTGGCTGTTTCTCCTCTTTTTTATATATCTTCTTATCTGTGTGCTTCCGCATGATTGTAGGTGCATGAGCTGGAGGTTTCTTCTTCTAGACTCCAAGAGAAGCTTTCTACTTATGAAAATTTGACAGAGCAGCTCGAGGAATTTGAGGATGCTCAGCTAAAGATTGTTAATGATAAGTTTGATAAGCTATATGCTGATTTTGTAGAGATGGCCCTTCATTTGGAGGAGAAATTCTATCCGCATCTTTTGACTACCATTTCTGACCGTAGGTGTCTTCTTACCTATGGCATGAAACTTGCTATCATTAAGTGCCTGAACTCTCCTAAATATCTTTCTGCTCTCGGAGCGGCCATTAGTAAGGACATTGAGAAAGGTATGCAAGATGGATTAGCTGCATGGATCATGCATGGCAAAGAAGGCAGGGAGTTAACAGAGGTTGCTGCTCATAATCCTTCTGCGGAAGTTGATTATGTTTCTGCTTTGTAACATCTCCAAGATGTGAACT
Organism: Tanacetum coccineum; assembly: GCA_026074375.1. NCBI lineage: Eukaryota > Viridiplantae > Streptophyta > Magnoliopsida > Asterales > Asteraceae > Tanacetum > Tanacetum coccineum. The sequence continues at coordinate 7,942 of BQNB010190557.1, read as the reverse complement.
TTTCTTTGCTTGCGAACTTGAAGTCTAATAAGGATGCTAGTGTTGAAACGGTGATGAACAGTCTTCGACTGGAAGATCCTCTTGCTGAAAAGCTTGGGTTAAGTGAGCTGCAACCCCATGTTGACCAACTGATGGTCCCTATTCATCGCTCTTCGGATCAAGTTGTTCTCAGTGCTTCTACTTTGTCACTTGCCTTAGATGTTTCTAGTTCCCGAGTTCGGAAGATTAAGGAAAATATTGCCAATCATAGATCAGCTCTCCATGATGTCTTTGTTCCTTTGGCTGAGCCCTTGTCCGTTACGGCTTTAACAGGCACGAAAGGCACTTATAATGTCATTCCCGCTACTACTGACACCACCACGGCCCTGTCCATTACTTTTGCTTCTGCCAGCATAATTGCTCCTATCTCTGTTTATGATTATGAAGTTGTGGCCACGGATAACCAGGCGGATGCTGATGGGAACGCGGAGCCATTTCTAAATGTTGATGATGCTGAATTGAACACCCCGCAGTGACTTGCTTATAGTTTTATCTAAGATGTTTTGCTTTGGTCGTATGTGACCTCTTTGTATGTGAACAATTTTCTAACTGTTTTATCCATTAGATACCGCGGTCGCTTGTGACCTTTTTGTTGCGGTAAAATGTACTTATATGATTTTGAATGTTTGAATCTTAATATAGTTTTGCTATCATTTTAATACCGTGATGATATGTTTAATGTGACGGTCTTACTCGAATATTTGTGGGTTATTCTCCCTATACTGGGTTTGCAATATCTCTTATGTATATTTGAGTGAATTGTTAGGTTACTCATCCTTTGTTATACGGAATAACTAGGTTATGCCCTATTGCGTGCGCGTCTTAATCACATAAAAAGTAACTTTGCAATGTAAGGAATAAGAAATTTAAAGAAAAGCTTGTGAAGGTAGCTAGGCTTCACTTTTATTGAAATTTTAAAAGACATTACAAAATGAGATAAAATTGAAATGCATTACCCCCACTGCAGAGTCTGCATGAGTGAGTTGCTTACATTTTGTGAATGTAACATTTCTTGAGGTTACTGATATTCCAAGTCTGCGGAAGTTGCTTTCCGTCACGGTCTCTTAACTTGTACGCTCCCTTTCCAAGTGCTTCCGTAACCTCGTACGGTCCTTCCTATTTAGGGCCTAGCTTCCATGTGTCTTTTGCATGGCTTGCATCGTTGTTGCGGTACACAAGGATTCCCGTTTTGAAACTTGCATTTTGAGCCTTGGAATTATAATACTTTTACATTTTTGCTTTACTCTTAGCCTCACATATTGTTGCTTCCTCTCTCCTTTCTTCTAAGAGATCGAGGTTGATTTCCAAAGCTTCATTATTTTGTACTAGGTCCACTTCCGCTGTTCTGAGTGTAGGCATGCCAATCTCCGCCAGGATGACCGCCTCCGTTTCGTATGTTAATGAGAACGGAGTGTCTCCGTTGCTAGATTTTATCATTGTGCGGCGTGCCCATAGAACATGAGGGAGCTCATCCATCTAGTTCTTGCTTCTTGCATCCAACCTTGCTTTTATTCCTTCTCTTAAGCTGCGATTTGCTCTTTCTATGAGGCCATTGGTCTGCGGATGTTTAACAGAAGAAAAATGTTGGCGGATACATAGTTTTTCGCACCAATCCTTGAATGGATAGTCTCGAAACTGTTTTCCATTGTCTGACATAATCTCTCCGGGAATTCCGAATCTGCAGACAATGTTGTCCCACACAAATTTTTTGATCTGATTGCCAGTGATGGTTGCGACTGGTTTTGCTTCAATCTACTTTGTGAAGTAGTCTAGGGCTACTATCAAGAATTTGACTTTCCCTGACCCTTCCGGAAAGGGTCTGGCTATGTCAATTCTCCATTTGTAAAATGGCCATGGAGATGTGATTGGGGTTAGCTTTTGCTGTGGATTCCTAGGAACGGGTTTATGAACATGACAGTCTTGGCATGCTCTTATCAATGTCCTTGCGCCTTTATGCATGGTAAGCCAATAATAACCAGTTCATAAGGCTTTAGCCATGATGGATCGTGTACCTACGTGCATGCTACAAGATCCTTCATGTATCTCTCTTAGAACATAGTTGGTTTGAAGTGGCCCTACGCACCTTAGCCATGGTCCGAGAAAAGATTTCTTGTAAAGGGTCCCATCAATTACGGCAAACCGCCATGACTTGTTTCTTACTGCCCTTGCTTTCTTCACATCCGTTGGCAGGGTTCCCTTCTTGAGGTATTTGAAAATAGGAGTCATCTAGGTATCTCCTTCTTCTTCCACCACTGCCAATATTTCCACTTCACTTATGGATTTTTCTTTTAATTCTTCAACTAATACTTGTTTACTTAAGTGCGTAAAGCTTGTGGAATCTATTTTGCTTAATGCATCAGCTTTTTTGTTTTCACTTCTAGGGACTTGTCTGATTGAAAACGCCTTGAAGCTGTTTGTAAGTGTTCTTACTTTTTCCAGGTAACGAATCATGTCAGCCTCTTTTGCAACATACGTTTTGTTCATTTGATTGGCCACTAGACGTGAATCCACATTTGCTTGAAGGTTTTTAACACCCATTTATTCCACTATCCTTAGTCCGATAATTAAAGCTTCATACTCTGCTTCGTTGTTTGTTGCGTCAAACCTAAATCTTATAGCATAAGTGAACTCCATCCCTTATGGGTTTGTAAGTATCAGCCCTGCTTCGGAACCATCTGTGCAGGAGGATCCGTTTGTAAACAAAATCCATGGTTCAGGGAGTTCTTCTTCCACTTCCATCGGAGTATCCGGAGAGTCCTCTTCTGGTCGTTCAACTATGAAATCTGCTAATATCTGTCCTTTAACTAATACTCTAGGTCTGTAATGTATTGCGTATTCTCCTAATTTGATACTCCATTTCTGTAGCCTCCCCGCTACTTCCGGTCTTGATAACACCTATTGTATCGGTTGATCTGTGATTACTATGATTGGATATGCTTGAAAGTATCTCTTTAGTCGCTTACTAGCATGCACTAAGGCCAGCACTAATTTTTCCATTGACGTATAGTTTATTTCTAGACCTCTTAATGCCCTACTGACAAAGTAGATAGGCATCTGTTTAGCTTCCCTTTTCATCATTAGGACCACACTTACCGTCTCTTTTGCTGCTGCCAAGTAGACAATAAGTTCTTCTTTTTCCGTTGGCACGGTTAGCATGGGAAGCTCAGTTATTAGCTGCTTCATTTGCTTAAATGCCTCTTCAGCTTTCGCGGTCCAATGAAAATTACTTTTTTGTGCATTTTGTCAAAGTTTTAAAGAACAGTAATGATTTCTCTGTTGATTTGGCCAAGAACCTGTTCAGGCTTGCGAGTTTTACATTTAATTTTTGCACGTCTTTTAAGCACTTTGGGGACGGGAGAATTAAGACGGCGTCCACCTTATCCGGACATACTTTCAACCCCTTAGTGTTGACTTTGTACCCTAAGAACATCCCTTCCTCTACCCTAAAATTAGACTTTTTAGGGTTTAGTTTCATGTTAATTTCCCTTAGGGTTTTAAATGTTTCTTCTATGTCTCGGACTATCTCATCTTCCATGCGGCTTTTGATGACAAGTTCGTCCACATACACTTTAAGATTTTTTCCAATCTTTTTATGGAATGCTTTAACCACCAGACGCTGGTAAGTTGCCCCAGCATTAATTATACCGAAAGGCATTTTTATGTAGCATAATATTCCTTGGCTTGTAATGAATGCTGTTTTCTCTTCATCTTCTTTTGCCATTGTATTTGGTGATAGCCTTTGTATGCGTCTAAGAAGCATTTGAAATGGAATCCGCACAAGGATTCCACCTTCCAGTCTATTTCAGGTAGCGGATAACCGTCTTTTGGGCATGCTTTGTTTAGATCTTTGAAATCAACACACATCCTCCAACTGTCATCATGCTTCTTTACCATTACTGGGTTAGACAACCAATCATGGTAGTGTACTTCCTTCATTATTTCGGCCTCCATAAGTTTCCCAACTTCTTCCTGTATTGCCTGGTTTCTATTAACTGGTTGCCCTCTTTTCTTTTGTCTAACCAGAGAACATCCCTCCCGCACATTCAAGCGGTGATCCGCAATATGTCTTGGGACGCCGGTCATATCCGCAGGCTTTCAAGCAAAATTATCCAGGTTGCGTTGAAGTAAGTTACACAACTTGTTGCGGCCCTCTTCGGTAAGAGTGGAACCAACCATTACTGTTTGTTCCAGATATTCTGGGTTTATTGACACCTTGACTCTTTCTTCCACCGTTGGTTTGGGAGCCTGGGGGTCTCTTTTGGTCCGGAGACCAACGCGTATTCCAGCGGAACCAACCTGCTGCTTTTTAGGGTAATTACTCCTCCTTCTATCGGGAGCTTCAGCATTCCGTGAGCCGTTGACGGAACTGCTTGTAATTTTCTGACTCCTGGTCTTCTGATAATTCTGTTGTACGGAGATGGTGACCTTACGACCACGAAATTCATCCAAGCCGCAGCGGAGTGTTCTTCGTCTTCAATCCTCACCAGTAGTTGTATTTTCCTTATTGGCCATATTATCTCACCACTAAATCCAATCAAAGGGGTGGTAGCTAGCACCAATTGGTTCTTAATTTCCAGATAAAGTCGGTTAAAACAGTGCTCATACAGTATTTCTGAGGCTGATCCGCCATCCACGTACATGCGGGGGATGCAATGACCTCCTATTTCTGCTTCGATGATCATTGGACGTTCTGTTCCTTCATTTTCATCTAGAGGTGGGAAGAAAATTTCTGTTTTAGGAGAAAAACATTGTGTTATTTTTTGCCTAACCATTTTTTCCTAGACCATTAGGATGGCTAATGCTTTTTCATTCCCGGAGGTTTCCCATTTCTTCGCCGTCTTAGGCTGTTCCTCTCCATTGTTTTATTTGAGTTCCTTTATTAAGTGCGACAACTTTCCAGCCTTGAGCATTTCTTCCATTTATTTTTTCAGGTGCATACACTCGTCTGTGTTATGCCATACTTCACCATGGAACTTACAGAATTTAGCGTGATTCCATTTCGCAACCGGGGTTGTCATTGGTGGAGGAGCTTTGAATTTTCCTTTTTCTAAAGTGAAAATTTCTTTGGGAGTTTTTGTGAGGAGTGTAAACCGATCTTGCTTCCTTTCCGGCCTTTGCTGGTTCTGGAAACTTCCCTTTTTGAAATTTTGCTTCTGATTACCCTCTTGCTGCTTCCATGATGGAAACGACTTCTTTCGCTCGTGATTTGAGGCTGCCACTTCCCCCCGGAGGAAAGATGTGGTCACTCTCATCATTTCGTCTACCGTCTTTGGGATTTTGTCATAGAGATGTTTGATGAGCTCAAGGTTTGTGATTCCATGCATGAATCCGGAGATTCTCATGCATTCTGGTGCTCCTTTAAAATTCATGCTTTCCAGTTTATATCTTCTCACAAAGTCCTCCATAAACTCTCCATATCGCTGTTTGATGTTATAGAGCTCTATGAGATCTTTGATGCATTTCTTTTGTTGAAGATAGTTTTTCAGGAAGGCTTTTAGATCGTCATACCTGTCTATTGATTCAGACGGAATGTCATCAAACCATACCCTTGCATTTCCTGTCAACGTAGAGTTGAACATGTGACACCAAGTTGGCATGGCCTACCGTTCTGTTTTGGCGACTGTCTGAAAGATCTTTAGGTGATCCTATAGATCTTCACTCCCGTCATATGTCTTAATGTGACTGGGCATTCTTATTTTAGGGAAATTGAAGTAGCGGATTCTAGGTGTAAAAGGATCTACCTCTTCACATACCCATGGTTGGGACAAGTCATTCCTCTCCCTACTTGATTTCTACTTTTTTGATCTTGACTTCCAGTGCCCGCCTCCACTGTCCTCACTTTCTGAGAGCGCTTTGGTGTACTTCAAATAGGAGTGTTGATTGTGGTTGACTGACCATGCGGATACACTCTTTCCTCTGTTTCTCAACCTTTTAAACACTCCTCCTTTTTCTCTCGGCCTTTGCCTTGGCGATCTTGACCGTTCGTGTCTTATTCTTGAGAACACACTAGGATGGGTGTTGGGCTGCGGGAGCGTCTAGATCTGTGCCTTCTTTCGTGTTCTCTGGTACTCATTGTACTTGACTCGAAATATCGTGATGTTTTAGAGCTTCCTCCAAAGTTAAGTCGAGCATTCACTTCTTTTAGTTTTTCGTTTCTTTCTTTCTCTTTGTTAAACTTCTCAGCTATGATTGGCAGCAACTGGTTGTAGTTCTTGTCGCAATACTCTACGAGGGTTGCGTCGGACGCGGGCCTACTTCGGTCTTACAGAATTGGCTCTTTTCCTCTCCCAACCATGTTTTGCACGGCAGACGTGGGTTGGCTAGGAGCGGATTGTTTAGGATTGCTCATGGTGAGTATTTTCATAAAACGCAGTTGTATCCTGGTCCTACGGATGGCTCTAACTTGTTGGTACAAAAAATATTATGGGTTAGAAAGATGGATCTGGTGTGGTTATTGGACTGGGCCAGTGATAAGATCTTGTACTAAATCAAGTAATGAGATGATTTCATGCACACTTAAAGGTAAACCGTTAGCCTTATCATGGGGACGGACCCCACGATTAGACTCCGGCGTAAGAGTAAGTAAACATGTTTGTTATGTGTGTGTGAAATGTGGTCAGAAAATCATACCTTATGGGGTGTCGGATTACCTCTTTTTATAGGTGAGCCCAATATTAGGTTTTCCTAATATTTCGCTTGTTTCTGATAGTTGGTCGAAGTGGAGCCCTCGTCGGGCGAGGATCCGCTTATAATCGTGATTTACGGACTAGGGCTTGCCTAGCGGACTTCCGCTGACTTACGGAAGTGTCCTCTAGAATCCTTTCGTCCGTCTTTCTGCCTCCGGACCGTCGCCAGTTTGGCTTGGGCTTAGTTCCGGTCCATTGCGTATTTTGATTGTAATATTGGGCTTAGGCCCATGTATGGTGTATGTAGTCCAGGCCCAAAGGCCTGTTCTACGTGTTATATGTCATCAGCTGTCATAGCCTTTATCGATTCTTCCTTTCTTGTAGCAGAACCTTTATCAAGGCACTTGATCCCTTTACAAACATCTACAAATTAAGAGTGCATCATAGATTACATTTGAGGATTACCAAAGAATTAAGAAACATTTACATAAAGAAGTGACATGTGAAAATCAAATACAAATACAAAATGTCTGTTTAATAGCGGCTTTAGTAAATCCATCAAAATGAAGTTTGTTACAGCCATATACCATTTGAAACTTCATCCTTTTGCTTTTGATGTGATCTAGTTATGATGAAATCAATGAGACCATCTATAAGAGAGTATATCACAACTCTCCTATTTAATGAAATCAGAAACACACATCAATAAAAATGGTAGAACATTATTGATCTTATCAAGCGTCATGCTGGTATTTCCTTCCACATTGATGTTATCAAGATGTATAAATGGTGATTAAGATTTCTCCGAGGAAAGTTGGTATGTGCTTAAATACACATACCTTTTACCTTTAAAAACGAGCTAAAATAACCAAAAACGGACTTAAAATGCCAAATATACGCTTGTTTTGCTAATTGTATTGTGTAGGAACGGATAACCAAGAAAAGGACGAAAAACAAAGCCAAAACGACAAAACCAGACTCGGAATGGAAAAGACTGTGAAAGACAAAGCCAAATCAAAGCCGGAAAGTCAATCAAGTCAAAAAGTCAACAGAAAAGTCAACTGGTCAAAGTCAAGTCAACCCCGGGGCCAAAGTCAAAGAAATATAAGTTTAGGGGCTGAAATTGCCAAACCCTAAACTTATTTATAAAGAAGAAAAGAGAAAAAAAGAAGACAAGGGCTTATTTTGCAATTTGTTCAAAGTAACAAGTAGGGGGGCAAAACTGCCAACCCCCCCTAACTTGTACACCAAAGGGACGAAATTTGCAAAGACCTTTA
>BQNB010190556.1:0-11771 GCA_026074375.1 Tanacetum coccineum | reverse complement strand
GATTGCAATGTCACTGGTGTTGTCACAAAAGATGGGTACCATCTTGTAATGGATGTCATAGTTACTGAGTTGACTTTTCATCTATAGGATACTTGCACAACACCCAGCAGCAACAACATATTCAGCCTCAGCTGAGGACATAGCCACTGACTGCTGTTTCTTGGCACTCCAACAAACTAATTTTCCACCAAGTATATGACAGGCACCTGAAGTATTTTTTTTGTCCATGTTACAACCAACATAGTTTGAGTCCGAATATCCTTTGAGATCAAAGCCTGAACATTTTGAATAATACAGACCAAGGGTTAGAGTACCTTTCAGATACATGAGGATTCTTTTCACAGCTGTTAGATGTGATTCCTTTGGATTAGACTGATATTTTGCATATAAGACTATGAAGAATTGAATATCAGGCCTTGTTGCAGTCAAGTACATCAGTGACCCAATCATTCCCCTGTATAAGGTCTCATTAACTGATTTGCCAGCTAAATCAGGACCTAAGTTATTTGGAGGAACCATGGGTGTTTTCACTGAGGAACTATTAGAAATTTCATATTTCTTAAGTAAGTTCCCAGTGTACTGTTTTTGACAAATTGAGATTCCTTTGTCATCCTGCTTGATTTGCAGTCCAAGGAAGTAGGTGAGTTCTCCCATCATACTCATTTCAAATTTCTTTGTCATCAGCTTCTCAAACTGTTTACAAAGTTTATAACTTGTTGAGCCAAATATGATGTCATCTACATACACTTAAACAAGGAGAACATCTCATTTTGATTTATAGATAAACAATATGTTATCTATTCTTCCTCTGGTAAACTTATTTTGAATAAGGAAAGTAGAGAGTAAGAGATTTATCAAGTTTATAGACATAGTCAACGAACTCACTACTCTCAAAGCCAGGAGGCTGTTTGACATAAACTTCTTCTTTTAGTTTACCATTTAGGAAGGCAATTTTTACATCCATTTGGTAAACTTTGAAGTTCATATATATGGAAAAAGCAAGGAATATCCTGATGGCTTCCATCCTTGCTACTGGTGCAAAGGTTTCATCATAGTCAATTCCTTCTTCCTGACTATATCCTTGTGCAACCAGTCTTGCTTTGTTCTTTGTGGTTGTGCCATGCTCATCTTTCTTGTTCCTAAATACCCATTTAGAGCCTATGGCTATTTTTCCATAGTGGAGAGGAACAAGAGTCCATACTTTGTTTCTATAGAACTTATTCAGTTCTTCTTGCATGGCATCAATCCATCCTGGGTGCTTCAATGCCTCAGATACCTTCTTAGGTTCTATCTCAGAGAGAAAATCAGCAAATAAACATTCACTAGCTGAGGCAGCTGTAAGCTTGGCAGCCATGCTTCTTATAAGCATGCCTTCACCAGGATTACCAATGATATTTACAAGTTCAATGTGTTGGTCTCTTGACCATCTATCCTGAGAAGCAGGATGAGAATTTATAGAGGCTTGATTTGAGATGTGAGACTGAGTGACATCAAGGACTAAAGGTTCGGTAATGGATCCAGGACCTTCAGTATTGTTCTCTGATGGTACATCAGTGGGTTGAATGATCATTTAATCATTATGAATGTTTTGTTCATGTGTCCCTTCAGTGTTGATTAGATCAGGAGGGCCTTTAGTATCCTCAATGTGAGGTATTTCAGGCTCATTAGGAGCAATTACTTCAAGGACATGATTTTCTTGGGTAATTTTAGTGAGTGAACGTCCATAAGGAATGATGTAGTATGAGACATCAGAATCTACTTGATATTGTCTAGATGGATCATCCTCTTGAAATTCATTAGGAGGATATCTAGAGGAATCATCAATTCCTATCTCATCTATTGAGGTATTGGTAAATCTGATAGCTTCCATACTTTCATCAAATGTTACATGATAAGTCTCCTCTATTTGTTGTCTTCTTGTGTTATAGACTCTGAAAGTCTTTGAGACAAAGGAATATCCTAAGAAATATCCATCATCAGCTTTAGCATCAAATTGCCAATATGATCCTTGTGGTTATGAATAAACACAAGACATCCAAACACATGAAAGTAACTGATATCGGGAATTATTTCCCTGAATATTTTATAGGAAGTTTTATCATATCTTTTAACAATGATTGATCTATTTTGATTATAGCAGGCTATTCTGACTACATCAGTCCAGAAGTGCTTAGAAAGTACTGATTTATTCAGCATAGTTCTAGCAGCCTCAATGAGAATTCTGTTTTTCTTTTCAGCTACACCATTTTGTTCAAGTGTATAGGGATAAGAGAAATTTTGAGAAATTCCTTTATCATCACAGAAACTCTCAAGCTCATGATTTCTAAACTCAGTCCCATTATTAGTTCTGATTTGTTTGACTTTTACATCATTTGGTTTTCTACCATCCTGATAAAAGACATGATCATTTCAGGTGCTTGACTCTTCTTTCTGAGAAAGTATACCCATGTGTACCTTGAGTCCTCATCAATAATGACTAGGGTATATTTCTCATGATTTATAGACATTAGACTTACTGGTCCAAATAAGTCCATATGAAGAAGATGCAAACACATCCTGATAGAGAAGTTTTGTTTAGTTTTGAATGAAGCTCTATGGTGCTTTCCCTTTTCACATGAGGTGCAAGGTTTATCCTTTGAATAAACTAAGGATGGTAGACCAAGAACTTTGTTTTGTTTGGCAAGCTTATTAATGTTTTTGAAATTTAGATGTGATAGTCTTTTATGCCATAGCCAATTTACACTTTCTGAGGCTTTGGCAAAGAAGTAGGGTCCATTTAGAGTTAGTGATGACATGTTAAGGACATAAACATCATTTCTTCTAGGTGCTATCAGAATAATTTCTTTGTTGGCATTAAATATTGTTCCTTGCTTATCATCAAACTGTACAATATAGTTAGCATCACAGAGTTGACTAATGCTAATTAGATTGTACTTAAGACCATTTACAAATGCTACTTTTGTAAAAACTATACCCCCACAGTTTATTGAACCATATCCCTCAATAATACAAGATGAGTTATCACCAAATACTACCTTAGGACCTGGTTGCTTTACATATTTATGCATATAACTCTTGACACCAGTCATACTCTTTGACCATCCACTATCCAGGTACCAGATGGGCTCCCTGATGTGTCTCTACACAAATAATAAACTTAGGTTAGTTTCTTTTGTGAACCCACTTTTTGGTGGGCTCCCTGGCCTTTACAGCCTGAATTTTCTCACCTCTTTTGAAGTGATCAAACTCACTGTGGTCAAATGTGGAGTGTACAGTGCTTCTACGTGTATTACACTTTACCCCAATTGAGGAGTCATTAGACTGAGAAGATTCAGCTAGTACTCCTCATCTAATCTGAATAACACGATTGTGTCTTGAGGTAGAGTGATCATAGCTTCCACAGATTTCACACTCAGGGTAGTTTCTACAATCATTAGGTCTGTGATCATTGAAACCACAGTGTGTGCATGGTGGGAAAGGCTTTGCCTTTGCTTTTAGGATCTGCTTAGAAGAAGATGCATATTGATAAGGCTGAGCCTTGTAGTTCTCACTTCTTTTTAGTGAAGCAATATACATCTCATGATCTGAGGTCCTATGATCCTCCATTTTGCATATCATGTAGTAGAGAATCCTATAGTAATCATCAGTTAGGTGATTGGTATAGTGACAGAGTTCATACTTTAGTTGTGGTTTTTGAATAGGCTTGGGCCTAAGTGACTTTTATGAGCCAGTATTCTAAACTTTGGGTTTAGAATCTTGACTCATTCTTGATGAATCAACTAATTTGGATGACTCGATCTTTTGAATCTTTGAGGTTGATTCTTGAGTCTTTTGTTTAGAATTGACCTTTTCATCAATTAACATCTGAACAAGTTTAGTTAATTCATTTAATTTTAATTCTTGTTCGGTGACTTTGACTTTAGTAGGAACTGAAGATGCGATTTGCTTAGTTTCACTACCAGTGACAATTTTTGAAACACACTTGTTAGAAGAATCATGTGTTTCAGACTTTGTATGTTTCATGATACCTAAGCTTGGTCTCTCTCTTGGAGAGTGGGGTTGAAAGGTCAATAGTGTTACTTCTGGGCTTGGTAAAGCTCCCTGAAGATTTTTTAAGGGAGGTAGTGGAGTAAAGGATTAAGCTTCAGAATCTTTGGATGATTCAGGGGTATTTAAAGTTTCAGTGGGTTCAAGAGACTCATTGACAGCTTGACTTTCAGGAACTAGAATTCTTCCAGTATTAAAGTTTGGAAGCTTGTTGTTAGGGTTGAGTCTCTCAACCCAGTCTTTGGTTTTTGAACCATTTCTTGGTCATACCCTATGGAAGCAGGAACGAAAAGATTTTCATTTTCATTCATTTTAGATGATGACTCAGTGAGCAATTCACCACCAAGAACTTTCTTCTTTTGGTGAGGAATTTGCTCACTAATACATTGACTAACCTTTTTTGAGCTAGTTAGCCATTTTTCATTGATCTTTTTCTCCTCTTTGAGTTGTTCTTGAAGAGCATGATTTAACTTTGTAAGTTCAGTGTTTTGAATTTGAAAAGTGACAGCATCAAGCTTGGCTTGTTTTAAGATTAGCAATTCATCTCTACACTTATTTAATTCAAAACTATTTTGTTATACTTAGAAAGTAAGTTTAATCGTTGCTCTTCAACAAACTTAAGATCAATGTTGATATACTTTAGGTAATTTTGCCAATTGGCATCTTCATCCATAGAGAGAAGAGTGTTTACCTTTCTTATGGTGATGTCGACCCATTTACCATTATGAGCATGACTCTTTCCAACAGTGAGCTCATCATCAGCTAGAGCCATCAGTACCTTGACCTGAGTAACTTCTTCCTCATCAGAAACCTCTTCCTTATCCCAATCAAAGGTTTCAGCGACTACGCCTTTATTCTTTGGTTGGAAGTTCGTTGGGTTTTGAGAACTTGAGAGACTTGCCTTAAGGAGTGCAAGCTTAGCTTTCATCTTCTTGTACTCAGCCTTGTAATCTTTCTGAAACTTTGGATCAGATTGATTATTTAAGTTAGAAGAGGACTGAATAAGTTTTGGAGTAAACTTTAGTTGAAAGCCTTTAGACACTGATGAGTAATTATTCACTGGTGATTTGTAAGAAGTTTCAGACGTTTTAGAAAATCAGTCTCTTGCAAAATGACCTTTGTTGCCACATTTGTAACATTCAGTGTTTTCATTTGCCTTTTAACTTGAGAAATTGTTTCTTCTTTTTATAAAACGTTTTGAGTTTGCCAAAAGGGCTCTTTCATGATACTCAATATCTAAGTCTCTTAGATACTCATCACTAGACCTTTCATCTACTTCATTATCAGAGTTTTCTTGGAAATCCTGAATGACATTGTTAGAAACGAAGGCAGTAGAAATTGGAGTGCTTGAGGGAGTAGTAATAAGGGCCTTTTTGGTGTTAGAATACCTTCTTTAGATTAGGTTGTCCTCATAGACAAACCTCTCATAGATATCTGCAAGGTCAAGTGTCTGAGTATGATTGGCATTCCTTAGTCCCTGAGAGAAGGTTAGCCACTTTTCAAGGAGACTGTTCACGAAACCAACATTGATTTCGTGTTTAGAGAGGTTAACACCATCATTTGCAAGCTCATTGAGCAGGGTCTTATAGCGGGTATAGGTCTATGAGAGACTTTCAGTGAACTTTGCCCTAAAAGTTTGATACTCAAGTTTCAGATCCATGATCTTATTTTCCTTGGTATCTGAGGGACCTTCAAAGCTATGAACCAAGTCAGTCCATGTTTCTTTAACTAAAACACAACTAATGACAGATTCCATTATGTCATCTGGCAGACATGACATAATTATGCTTTTCAGGCGCTAGTCTTGAATGACCACCCTCCTCTCATTAGGAGTCCATTGGGACTCATGCTTAGCATCACCTTCAGCAGTTTTTGGCTGAAATGGCCCATCCTTAATACATTTTAAGTAATAGGGTTCCATTCTCGCTAAGTAGCAAAGCATTCGCCTTTTCCATTTATTTAATTTTCCCAGCTCTAGTTTAGGAGCAATAGTATCGTAGCTACCTTTCTTTTTGTCAACTAGCTGGGGTACATCATTTATTGCAGCCATTTAAGGATCTAGGTTTTAAAAAATTTAAGTAAATTAGTGTTAAGTAAGTTTTACAAACCTGAGGCTCTGATACCACTTGTTGTTCCCACTTAGTTAGTGAACAATAACTACAAAGTTATCATTAACTAACTCATGGCTAGCAAGTAAAGAAAACAGTTTGTTGTTTGAAAAGATTTTTATACGTAAATATAGCTAGTAAGTAAAAGACACAAAAATAACTTTTCAACATTTAACTCTTTTTATTAAGAATTATACCCCATTGTATGCGGAACTACAATGGGGATTGAATGACAATGTGTGTGTGTGATCTCCTCACTAATAACTTTGCATAAACCTAAAGTATTATGCAAAGGTAACTACTATGCTAACCAACTGAGCTTGCTCAGGGACTTAGTAGATTTGGAGGAGTAGATGTGTATTTGTGAAAGTTACAACTTTGAATGCACAAACTTAACATCTACTCCATTATAAGAGTTCTACTTATACTACCAAGGTAGGGTCACACCTATATGGGTGTTGAGCACCTATCACAGATCTAATAGGTAAGTACATTTGTACTGCCTTGTCCCTATTACAATGTCTATTCTAAGTATGGGACAAATGCTCTTTCCAAGTTTAGTTCCTGACACTAAACTTGTCTTATACCCTCTTCAGGATAAGTTGACTTCTATAGATAAGAGCTTGGACTTATCTGCTTTCAAACTATCCCGCCTATTCTTCAGTCTTTTGTCTTCATGGTCTTCTAGTTGTTGGAGATCGTATGGTGCTCAGTGAGTCTATTGCCACAACTCACTGAACCCATCACCTTCTTCTTTGGCTCAGGCTTTATTCACTGAGAATCGCCTCACTGAACTTTAGAGTCTTTCTTGTAGACTCAGGCTGAGGATCTTGAAGGCAACTCACTGAGTGACTGTTCACTCAGTGACCTTGAATTGTTAAAGGATATTTACACTTAGGTTATTTTGTATTCAAATCCTATGTGAAAGATCAGTGGGCAATGAAATTGGCCCAACAGATATCAAAATTATCGCATATAGATTGAATGTTTTCAGGAATTTACTGGCCTTCATACAAAGCATCATCGTATGGGTTGTAGTCATAGTCAGCATTCACATAAGTTTCCTTCCATTGTTCCAGCACACTATTAGTACCATAGCCATCCTTCTTTGAAGCCAGAAAACTAGCCATTTCATTATCAACAGATGCAACTTCATCCTCACTGTCATGATCGCCCGAAGCATTAACCTTTTTTAAAGGTTTACCCTCATCATCCACAAGAATTAATTTCCTATCAATAATTAGTTTTCAATCTTATCAATTTTATCAACAATAGGTGTAGTACTAGTACTACCTGATTCCACATTCCAGAACGAAGATTCACTAGTATTTGCCTTTTTACTAGCCAAATTTGAAGTCCCCTCATTTGTACCTACATAGACATCATTTTCAACCGAATTAAGCACTTCAAATGGGTTTGGAGTACTAACCTCTTTTGTAGGCTCCGCATCTTCTTCTCCTTCCACTAGTGTTGGCATTGTTGTTTTTAAAAACAAGTCTATAAACTTGGTTGAATGGTTTAAATCCCACTTTAGGACCAACCGAAACATCTCTAGGAGTTTGGCTAGGCTTCTTCAAGTTCTTCGCCACATCCGAGCCTATATTCTTGGGACACTCATCCTGAACATGACCAAAAACCTTGCAACACGCACACTTGGGAGGTTTCCACTCATACTCAACACAAATAGTACACGTATAGAACCCCTATCCAACCAATTTATACATAGCCACAACGATGGTATCTTTCAACTCCACATCAGCCTAAAGCTCAATCATTGCTCTAGCATAGCTTGACCTACCCTATGATTGCATGCACATGTCAGAAGTATAAGAGTCAAGCATCAAAGGAGTACCAAGTTTAATAGCAATGGTACTCAAACCATCCTCGCTAAACGCCGTCACAGGGACACCATAGAGTTTAACCCAAACCGAAATATTACTAACATCTTCTTTCAATAAGTTCACATCTGAATTCCACTTTTTCAAAATAAGTGAATTATTGCTAATAAACCACGGGCCATTTTCAAGCAAAGAATCCAAACCATCCATAGAACTAAATTGGAAGAAGAATAACCCGGTAGACGAGTTAAGCATTGATTTAACAAGTCCATATTTACCCAAGTGTTCCTAACATAGTTAGCAACAACGGGGTAGGCCACCCATTTTCCCAAAAAGAAACCATATGCCGTATTATCAAACCGTTTACTAATAGCTCAAATAGATTCCAACAAGATCGCCACATCAGTCCCGTTACCCACCTGTGTGATTAAAGTGCGAAAATTCACACTTTTTCTACTCGATTCACTGGTGAATAAATTAGCATACGAAGTATCTAATTTTGGGCCAGACTTATTAGGATCACTTGGTGAATCAGTAACAATACCTTCACCTAGAGTATCAATAGAAAAAACTACATTCACATCCTGTGTTCCATTACTATTACCAGAAACCGTCACCACAGGTTCGTCTACTACAGGAGGTATGATAACATCCTTTGCAGCAACATTATCCGAATCCTTATTCTTTTCCTTCACACCTATCCCACCCCACTCCTTTTTTGACTCAAAAAATCCTTTTCCATACCCTAAACTAACACCAGTAACAGAATACTAATCACATCCAACACAATAAATGAATTGGAAACAACACCAACCTGTAATAATTTCGTCCTGTAACCAGCAAACCAGCAGCAAGATAGTGTTATCGTTAAGTGCCTTGGATCAAACCCGTCCAGTAGTACAATTCGAAAAACAAAACCCAAGAAGGTCTTGAATCTCGGTAATTAGCAGCAGTTCAAACACAGCAATACCCAACAGTGATAATGATACCATAATCGATCCAAGGATCAACTAAGGTTTGAAGAAAATGCGTAACAAACAAACCTTAAAGAGCGTGAAAATAAACCCTAATAAAGTCACAATCTAAATTGTTAATAGAACCTTAAACAAATCACAATTCTCACTAACTAGAGAACAAACAAAAGATTGATCTTGCAAAACAAAGAGTCGCACGTTATTAGGAGTTAGAAGAACGACCCGAATGAGAAAAAAACTCGCGAGAACCATGAAACCCAATTTATCAAGCACCTTGAAACCAACAAACCCTTTAAGCTTCCTAACCTTCAGTATTACTTATCACCAAGGAACTTCAAATTGTTAACCTTTTTAAGCCTTTAACCCTTTATTAAAATCTTTGTAACCAAAATCTTGATCTCAAAGTAAACCTTTGAAAGCGACTTTCTTGCGCCTCAAGAAACCCTTAAAGAAACTAAAACTTGCACCTCAATTTTCCTTTTGATTGACCTAAGCTTCAGACACCTTATATAAATACAACGATGGTCAAACAATAACGGGAAAGAAAACAAAAACCATATATGTCCAACCAACTTCGACATACTATATCTCCTTACTTGGTGCTTCGATGCAAAACCCCTCCGGTGAGCACCTAGATTTATGTGTCTTGGACCTAAAGTTCGTACATGGTAGAAATACAATGGTTAACGAATCTCCATCGTCAATTCTCCCACAGTTGCACATAAACCGACAAATCAAACATAGCTTATTCTTTTCTCTTGTTTTGGCTCTCCACAACTATGTACGTGATTTCTTCTTCTCAAACAACGATCTAATAGTGGTTGTTGGATAAAACCTCCAACAAACCTCAAGTTTAGTGTACAATTGATCAAATAACTTAAAAGATAAGTTGAGACATCAAGATCACAAGACAATGGAGAAAACAATGAGACAATACGCACACGATATTTTCTCAAATCACTTTATTAATAACCAATAAATGCTTACATCGATGCAAGAAGAATGAATGAACTATCATCCCCTTACCTTTATTTACATTGATAGAGGGGGGGGGGAATCTGTACAAAATTCACTATAACTAGTGACACAAAATTGTGGCTATATTATAACATTTACATATTATTGACACAAAAGTGTCACTAGTTAGTGAAGTTATAACTGGTGACACAAAATTATGGTTGTCTGCCAGGTTTGCGTGACATTTTTTTAAGAAACTTACCGTTTAATTGGTGAAAAATATCCTATTTTTTCAGAAATAATTTTCACGTGAAAAGGAAAATGTTAAAATTCCGTTTAGTCTTATTTTTTCAACATTTTTCAAAAAATGTATAATTCTCATTCTCACTTTTTTTTAACATTTTAACATAAAAATTGAAAACTCCTATCTATCATTCTCACTTTTTTCTTTCTCATTTTCTTCTCAATAAAAAAAATCTATAAAACATCAAATATACACTATTGTAACTCTAATCTCTCGTGTCATCCTCCACCGTCAATTCTAACCGCCGATTTTAATTATTTTTAAATTTTTTTGGTTTATACATTTTCATACGTTTTTATACGTTTTATCCGTCTTTAACGATTTCGTCCATTTTTATACGTTTTCATCTGTTTTTGACAGTTTTCGTCCATTTTTGTACGTTTTTGAACGATTTCGTACGTTTTTTTTGTTTTGTACGTTTTTAACATTTCGTTCGTTTTAGTATGTTTTTAACGCTTTCGTACACTTTTTTGCGTTTTTGTCCTTTTTTTTAACGTATTCGTCCGTTTTTTGTACATTTTTAACGTTTTCGTACGTTTCTTTACGTTTTTTTTGCGTTTTTGACCGTTTTTGAATGCTTTCGTACGCTTTTTTGCGGTTTTGTACATTTTTAATGTTTTCGTCCATTTTTGGAATTTTTCAACGCTTTTGTACGTTTCTTTACGATTTTTTTTGCGTTTTCGTTTGTTTTTGTAAGTTTTTT
Organism: Tanacetum coccineum; assembly: GCA_026074375.1. NCBI lineage: Eukaryota > Viridiplantae > Streptophyta > Magnoliopsida > Asterales > Asteraceae > Tanacetum > Tanacetum coccineum. Next base: position 840 of record BQNB010190556.1, on the reverse strand, counting down.
AACGTTTCCGTTCGTTTTTTGTACGTTTTTCAACGCTTTCGAACATTTTTTTTGTGTTTTGTCCGTTTGTAATGTTTTTAACGTTTTTGTATGTTTTTGAACGCTTCCGTACGTTATTTTTGCGTTTTTGTACGTTTTTAACGGTTTTGTCCGTATTGTACATTTTTAACGTTTTCGTCCGTTTTTGGACCTTTTTGTACGTTTTTACATTTTCGTACATACAATAACGTATCAAAACGGATTAAAACGTAAAAATGGACGAAAACGGAGCGTACAATAACGTATCAAAACGGATGAAAACGTACAAAAGCGGATGAAATCGTATAAAACGTATTAAAACGTATAAAAACGGATAAAAATGTATAAAACGGGTAAAACGAATGAAAACGGATGAAAACGTTTAAACGTATAAAAACGAATGAAATCCGATGAAAAGTATAAAACGGATAAATGCGTATAAAAACGGATTAGAACGTATAAGAACGGATAAAAACGAATTACAATGGATGAAAACGTATAAAAATGGATAAATGCGTATAAAAATGGATGAAAAACAGTTGAAAATGTATAAAAACGTAAAAAAAAAGGGTATAAAACGTATGAAAACATACAAAGATCCAATATGAAAAAAAGTTGACTATGAAAAGAAAAATAATTGAAAATAGTGTTATCTAAACATCTTTTCATTTAAAAAACAAAGAAAAATATAATTATATCTTTACGGGTTTTCAAAATTCTTTTTTTTAGAACAGCAACTATTGTAAAACCAACTAGCAAGAAGCTAAAAAAAGAATTACAAAGAGATCAAATAGGGGTGTTGCAACCAACTATCCCAACTAA
>BQNB010190555.1:0-11771 GCA_026074375.1 Tanacetum coccineum | reverse complement strand
GTTCTCATTTCTCTCTTCTATGAAAGCCTTCCACTTTTCTTTTTACTCTTTCTCTCTCTAGATTCTTCTTTATTTTCATATGATTTGATAAGTTAACACTTTTTATGAAGGCTCTTAACAGACTTATTTCTAACACGTGCATTCACATCATTCAAATAATCCACCACACATATATCATGATTTGCATCAACTAAGCATTTTTTGCATGTAGAACACACATATTTAGAGGTACGATTCTTCTTATTTAGACTAGACTAAACAATCCTAGGGTGGGCTTCTACTTTTTGATATTTCTGTTTGCTACTTGATGGTTGCTGGATCCTCTTGTTCCTTGTATTATTTCTAGGCATTGATCCGCTGGCCGTAGTAGAATTCTGTACGCTTGTAGAGGACACCAAAGGTTTGTTAGTGGTCTGAGTTTTGTGTGGATCTACTCGTTTTTGTGTGTTATTTTCAGATGTGGCACTAGTCTTTGCAAAAGTGACTTGCCTATTTTGTTCATTGGTGTGACGGCAACCAATTTCTCATTATTTCCTCAGGAACTGTATAGGACTCATGATCACCTTTTTAAGGGGACGGGGTTGATCAAAGTAAATAAGATAAGACATGGTGTTTCTAGTAAGAGAAAGTAAAGATAGGGTGGAGAAAATACTACGTGTCTATTAGCTTGAGAATGAAAAAGATACACAAATGATTTCACCAACACCCCTCATGGAGAGCCATGAGGGGTATTTATATTAAAAGGAAAAGTAAACTATTCCTAGTTTACATAAATTACCCTTGCATGACACGCAGTGTCCAAGTCTAGTCCAATTCACGTGTAAGACGCCAACTTTACAAAATAGTAAGGCTAACATATTTATTATATGCATGTGTGCCTGGTATCAGGCTAAGCCTATCGAAAAGCACTTACATGCTGTTAAACGAATCTTTCGCTACCTAAGCGGAACCATTAATATATGACTGCGGTATTTGAAGGATTCATATATTACTCTAACAGTGTATGCAGATGTCGATCATGCTGGATGCCAAGATACCAGAAGAAGTGCATCTGGAAGTATGCAACTATTTGGTGACAGATTAGTGAGATGGTCTTCGAAAAAGCAGGAGAGCACCACTATATCTAGTACAAAAGCTGAATACATTGCCTTATCCGGATGTTGTGCTCAAATACTTTGGATGCGATCACAATTGACGGATTATGGCTTTGGATTCAACAAATTTCCATTGTACAACGACAATAAAAGTGCTATTGCCTTATGCTGCAACAATGTCCAACACTCCAGATCCAATCATATTGACATAAGATATCACTTCATCAAAGAGCAAGTAGAAAATGGGTTGGTTGAGCAATACTTCATTGGCACAGAATATCAGCTAGCAGACATCTTCACCAAAGCTTTGCCACGAGAAAGACTTGAATTTCTTATCAACAAGCTTAAAATGAGAAGCAATTCTCCTGAGACTCTGAAAAAGCTGGCCGACAAAGCGAAAGAGTAATGGTTGAAAACTCTTCACATATCCTCTGTATAATAGGTGTATAAGAAAATTAGAAAACTCAAAAAGATTTTCATTTTTTATTAAGTTTTACAAAAAGAAAATAGAAAATTATAAAACCTATAAAATTAAATACAAAAATATAAAATCAGAAAATACCAAAAATATTTTTCATGACATGTCTTTTGAAAATCGACAATATATACGGCTTTAGAAATGTCATTCACTAATGACACAAAGTTGTAAATAAAGTTCGAGCAGAAGTTTAAACTGTTTTCAAAACATGTCAATGGTTTGCTGCTATTTTAGACTTCAACCCTTTCTTCATCTTAAAGGCAAGTATTTCGTCAAAAAAAAACTTGACCTCACAACGAGAATTAAGTTTCTCAGGTATGATCTACTTTATGATCATACAATGGCTTGTGTATATTGTGCTACACAACCTGTGCTATCTATCAAATAGGTGTACGTGTCAGTGCATTTATTTATGTCAAACAAGAGAAATCTTGTTTTTATTGGTGTTGTTTTTGAAAAATTATTAAACATATCAATTTCTCATCAGAAAAGATTTTAAAAGAATTTTATATCACTCAAACAATGCCTACAACTCTTTAAATAGAAAACAGGACATTATTTGAGGGGGAGAAATACTCAAATTCTTTCAAAAATGATCTTTCAAAAAGTCATCCCAGAACAGAAGGAAAAAGTTCTAAACAATAACGGATCATCTTTTTAAGAGGAGTTAATATTATTTTAACTCATAAGGGATTAAGATGTTACTTGTTTTAACTTTAGGGGACTAAATGGCAAAATCTAGGACCCAAATACTAAGTTTGCATCTTTAGGGGATAAATATGTCATTAATATAACTTGTTTAAACTTTAGGCTAAATTTTATAATGGAAATAAAAGGAGTGTCAAAGAACAAGGACCATTTCTATCATTTTTTGAACTAAGGCCAGTTATACCCCTTGAATACACAAATCGCACCCACGCAACTTTAAACTCAAAACAAAAACACTTATTTCCCTTTCTTTATACACATTTTGCACGCATCATCTTTGAAAATCAAAACTCGTGTTTAGGATTTAAGGTACATTCCTATACGTTTAAGAACCCTTTAACATTACTTTGGTGAAACGAATTATACTAAAACTCCTTTTTACACTCGAAAATCAATAAAATTGGATTTAGGGTTCATAAGTAAAAGGTTGAGGTTTTCTTTAATTAGTTAAGGGGTTTTGATCTTTAGGATGCGTCTAAGCTTAGTATGAAATAGTTTTTGCTATCACTTACGTATGCTTGACTTATGATGATTTTTGTGTATTTGAATGATGCGAAAGATGTGTCTGTGTTTGATTAGTTGTAGGTTTGCGTTTAGTAGCATCATATAAGCTTCCTTGTGATATTGAAACATGTTTTTGCTTCCTAAGATCTCTTTTACATGGAAAAGTTGGTTCTTAGGTGCGTTAGTACTAAAATGGCTATAAGTTTGCTCGTTTGAAATGCTTTGTGTGTGTTTTTGATATGTTTTGTGCCCCTTAAGTCATGTTATATGCTTCCTAGATGTCCATTATTCCATTTGAAATGTGTCCTTCCTTTCTATACTCGAATTTTCATTATCAATCTTAAATTGTTGTTTAAATCTAGTGGTATTGATTTTTGTGAAGTTTCTGATTGATTTGTGAAGAAAATCTTTAAGGTTTTTGATTAGTAAAACCTTAGTTATGATTTTTGTATTATGTGAAATATGTTTAGATTTGGTCATGCGAAACATGTTAGGTATTCTTTGTGTGAAACATGTAATGCTTTGTCCATGTAAAAAAATGTTTCGTATTTTTGTGCGAAATATGTCAATTTGTGCGAAACATGTCAGGTGTCACATTCCATGCGAAATATGTCAAACTATGAAAAGAAACTCTGTCCAAAAATTTTAAATTTGTGTGATACTTATTTATGGTGTCATATTTCATATCTTGCATTGATTGAATGTGTATAATGTGCCCTCTAATTGAATATTTGACCTAAGTTCTCTTGGACTTGTCAAGTTGACCTCATTAGTCAACTTTGACTATTAACCTTAGTTGACTTTATTCTTATAGTGTATTAATACGGACATGTTTGCTTGAAACCTAATCACAATATATTTCTCAAATATACAAGGATAATTAGCCTAATCAGTCGAATATATTTGTTGTGTATATGAACTCTATTGGCTATCTCTTAAACATAATCATGAATCCCCAAGAAATTTAATAAATCGTTGCTCGTGATGAGAAATGGCTCCCAACCAATGAAAGAGTAAAGATTAGCTCTATAAATATCAAGCTGGAACCCACTTTTCTACAAAAGGAAGAGATATTTCAAGTCATGATTAGTGTCGTCAAGAACTCCACGTGCTATAAGGCTTTCACTATCTCTGCAGACATCCCTGAAATATATATGCAGCAGTTCTGGCACACTATTAAGAATGTTTAAGGCTCAAATTCTTATGAATTCATGCTGGCTAACAAGAAGTGCTTAGTTGATGCTGAAGTCTTCTAAAAGATTCTGAACATTTTTCCAAGAGTTGACGGAGAAGAAGTCACTGAGGTTCAAGATGATGATGCTACTCTCACCTTCCTCATTGATCTTGGTTACAAAGGTCCACTTCACAAGCATACCAACATGTATGTGGATCATATGCATCAACCATGGAGAACTCTGGCTGCTATCATTAACAAATTCCTTTCTGGAAAGACTGCAAGCAATGACAGGCTGAGGGAATCCAGGATTGACATATTATGAGGCATGTTCTACAGGGAGAATGTTAATTATCCTGAATTGACTTTGCTTTCCATATTGACCATAGGATGGAGAAGAAGTCAAGGCGTGAAGTTATGCCATTCCCTATATTCACCAAAATTATCATCAATCACTTCTTCTCACAACACAAATCTCTTTCCAAGCTAAAGCATCAACATTACCATATAATCAAAGATGATGGTATTGTAAGTAGGCTAAAGTTTGTTAGATTTGGTAAAGATTTTCAGTAATATGGACTTTCCATTCCTGACATGATGCTAAATGATGCGATCAAGCAATCAGAGTCTTACAAGATGTTTATCAAATACTCTACTGGCTTGATACCTCTAAAGAAAACCAGAGGTAAAGGGTCATAAGGAAAGAAGACTGTTGTTGACTCTCAAGAAACAGTTGACATATCTAAAGAGTCTGAACCTAAACCTGCTAAGAAAAAGGTTGGAAGCAGAAGAACTAAGAGTGTAGTCATTCAAGACACTCCAAGTGTTCCAAAGCCAAAACTAGCTGATTTGAAACTAAAGCTCAAAGGTATTCAAACCTCGACTCTAGATAAACAGCTTACTGCTGATACTATGCAAGCTATTAAGAATAGCAAGGAGAACTTAAGAGGACAATCAAACATTAGAGGCTCAAGTGAAGGAACTGGCATTATGTCAAGGGTTCCCGATGAGTCCACAGTTGTCTTTTCTTCCTCACATGAAAGAACTGGTGTTAAACTAGGGGTTCCTGTAACACCCCAAACCAAACAACTTTGGATTACGTAGCAGAAGTAGCAATTAGGTGTTACTAAATAGCACCATTCACCAAGATAATAGAAAACGACCCAAATGAGACGTTTTACAAACATGTGTTCCATTATTAATCATAGTAAAACGCGTTCAGGTCCCCATAGAATCACAACCACAACCATTACATCATTTGAAAAACTATTGTTTCGAATTTAATACATTGTTTTCAAACACATTAAGACATTGTTTTAGAAAGAAGACCAGGAACACACAAGTAGTCTTACTCCAAAATCATCCCACGCAACGACACCTCCACGCCAACGTATATTGCCATTCACTCTTGTGTAACCTAGGATAAAACTTGTTTAAATTCGTCAACAACTATTTGAGTGAAATTCATAGATTATAAAATAATCTATAAGAAATAATCTTTAAAAACACATAATTAGTTCTCGGAAAATAATTGCAACAAGAAGCAAAGTATAACCAAGCTCTTTTTCTTCACGCATTAGAAGCTTATACAACCAACCGATAACAATACATAAGCCATTTCATATGGCAATAAGCCCCAAAACGTAGGTATTAATTACATGTCCAATATACCTACTACTTCTAATAAAGAACGTCAGTTTAGAGGTGTTCATAGGATTCTACCCCGGACGGAGTTGTCACCTAAAGAAACTAATTTAATGCAATACCGTCACGCAAGCACGGCACGGCAGAATTAACAGTTCACATGAAATAAGGGACTCTTCGACAATAGCTACTCATGCGGAAATTATTTCATAATTGGGTCCATCATACCATAAAAATCATTTGTGTTTTGCTTTTATAAACAAACAGCATCCCCCTCGCGGGATTATAAAACACATAAAAGATTTAAATTATTCGAGGCATATAAACATCACCTTAAAGCAAAGATGTCCACCCAATTCAATCAAATCAACAAACGCAAATAGCTTCACGTCTTACCACCTCCCGCCGCGACCTATACAATAAAAAGATTTAAATGCGAGGCTATGAACTCACCTTAAGCAAAAGATCCAATTCAATCAAATCAACAAGCGCAAATAGCTTCACGTCTTAACCGCGACCTATATAATACATATATAGCGGTATGTGGCTAAAAGTTTAATAACTCGTATAATACATACTTGCATCTATATATATTACTATTACGTATATACAATCATATACTATATTCTCCAAGTGTGACACAAAACATTTCACTTTGACGCACTAACAATATTACGATACTTTTCCACAAAGTTTCCATTTTTAGAAAGTTACCGAAAGTAAGGATAATATAATTAGAACTTCATATTTCGTTATCAATTAACTAACATTACGAACCCATTGCTCATTATAGACTATAGTCAAAAGTTTACGCAAGTTTGACTTTCAAAAGTCAAACTTCGTAGTTGACTTTACCCAAAAAATAACCAAACTTGACTCGGCCGTAAAACGTTCATTATTAAGAGTTACGTGACGATCCATCTAGCGAAACGTAGCTAAAGGCGAACACTATCACTTGAAATAATCAAAAATAACTTTCAAAATTTCTCGACTCGCTACGGGTAAGTCAAACTTTCTGGTCAAACTTGGTCAACCCAAAATCTATCAAAACGATATTTTTGACATAATCCGGCTATCAAAACATGCTTAGCTATCCTATTTAATCATACCAAAATCAAACTTTGGTCAATAACCAAATATGCTTTCAATAATTTCTGCACTTGAATCTTATAGCGATAACCATATAACACGCAATATACACAAATTAACCAACACATAAACATATATAGAAGCTCACAATGCTTATAAGAAAATCAAACTATGATTTCCCTTGGCCTTTTGAAATCGGACGAACACCCAACAAACCAAACAAAACCTTTTTCAATCAACCAACTTTAATACAACACTAATCTAACTATTTTGAGCACCCTCTTATACACGAAAATATCAAGAACAACCTAAAAATCAAAATTCTCCAAATCTTATTGCATGTAGGATTTTAATAGTGGGATTTGTAGCTCTTGAAACAAGGATTAATAATATGTAAACGGATTAAATTGCAGGTCGGAGATTTGATCAGAAAGTGGTGGTGTTGTTGGTGGCCGGTCAAAGAGAGCAAAAGAGGAGGAGGAAGAGAAATTTTGTTGGTAAAAAGTTATAAGTGTGTGTATAAGTGTCCTATTTATAGAAAAAAAGTTTAGCACTTTGGCATATTTAGTCCTTCCATCCTTAAGCCGTTTTAAAACTAGTACAAAGCATCTATGTCGTTAATAAAATCGGTCAAAGACTGGGTCACACCACGTTAGTAAATATTTTAAATCCGTCCCACTAATTTTCCTTTAAAATGTTTAATAAAACGTTAAACAACGTAAAACACGACCTTTAAACACGGTTTTTACAAAAACTCGAGGAAACGCCGTAAAATACAAAAATAACATAATCACGCTCTCGGAGCAACAATATAAATTTTTCTGACTTTCTTAGACGCTAAAAACAAATAGAAACTCAATCACGGCTTGAAATTACCCTATAAATGGAAATTTTCATCAAACCTTATATAGCATAAACGACTATAATTAATTACGTAGCAAAAATAATTATCTTAGCTTGGGATAAACGTTGACCTGAAACTCAGGTTGTTACATTCTCCCCTCATTTAGGGAGCGTTGTCCTGGTGCTCAGCTCGACTTATCCACTTTTCCACGCTTCATCCTTACTTGTAAAGATATGAGGGTACTTCCTTTAAATCTGATCCTTACGTTCCCAAGTAAATTCTGGACCTCTTTGAGAATTCCAACGAACTTTAACGATAGGTATCTGATGGATGCCCAAGTATTGAAGAACGGACTGACTTGTTTTTAGAAGCCCAAGATCATGTGAAGAAAATGGCTTTAGTAAAACAACCATAACTTTTGATCTGTAAGTCCGTTTCAGGCCCGTGACCACTCAACAGATCCAATTTGTTACCTTGTTTTTTTAGTCTACATCATTTGGTATCAAGAGCCAAAGTTCCTGATTAAGATGCCTCCAAGGAAAAATAGGACTCTTAATGAGATACATGAACAAGAATTGGAAGATCGTGTTATGGCAAGAATGGAGCAATGATTTGATCAATTCGTTGATCAATTATCTGACCAGATGGATCAGTTGATGAATAGGCATGGTAATCATAATAGTCGAGGTACTGATGATGAACAGTCAAAAAACCCATTTAGGGAGTATTACGATGCATCTTCTGATGAACAGTCAAGATGACGACCAAGGCGAAATCAAAGGGAGGATAACAGGTGTTAGGAATCTAGAATGAGAGTCAATATTCCTGATTTTGTTAGGGATACTTTGAGTCCTGAGGGGTTCATTGATTGGCTTGTTGTGGTTGAAGAGGTGTTTGAGTTCAAAGAAGTCCCTGAAAATAAGAGAGTTTTATTGATCGCTACCAAACTTCGTGGTAGGGCATCTGCGTGGTGGCAACAATTGAAACTGACAAGGGAGAGGGTTGGAAAGCCAAGGATCACGAGTTGGCAGAAGATGAAGAAGTGCATGAGGGCTAATTTTATTCCTTATAATTACCAGTGGCAGATGTACCAGCGGTTATAGTATCTGAAATAGGGGTCTAAATCTGTTGAGGATTATACAACCGAATTTTACCAGTTAATTGCAAGGAATGACATTCAAGAGATAGAAGATCAGCTTGTCTCATGATACATTGGTGGTTTAAGAGTCCAGATCATGGATTCTGTTAACATGTTTGATCCAATGACACTTTCTGATGCATATCAACGTGCATTATCTTTTAAGAAGCAGAACCGTCGAGTGGAAAGTTCATCCTCTTCTACCATAACAGGTGCTTCTGGTTCGGGTAACGTGACATCTCGTTTTGCTCCCAGTCAGGCGAAAGCAGGTGGTGTCAATACTAGACCAGTTTCTAGAGCAAGCGGTAGTAGTGGGTTGAAGTGCTTTAACTATGGTGAACTTGGTCACCGACAGTCGGAATGTAAGAAGGCTGGTAAGAGACACTTATTTGCTGATTCAGAGGGAGATGATGATGCGGCTTATGAAGAGTATGAAGAATCCCCAGTTTATGATGAATAACCCGAGTGTGAGGAGGAGTATGTGTCTAGAGATGTGGGGGTGAATTTGGTGGTAAGGCGCTCTTGCTTAACACCCAAAGCAGACGGAGATGATTGGCTCAAGCATAACATCTTTCAGTCGACGTGTACTATTTCAGGTAAGGTTTGCACTTTTGTTTGTGATTCTGGTAGTTGTGATAATTTGATAGCTGCAGAAGCAGTCCAAAAGCTAGGATTGAAGACTGAAAATCATCCCAAACCTTATAAGTTACAGTGGCTTAAGAAAGGCGGTGAGGTGACAGTTTCTAAGCGTGTCCATGTTCCGTTTTCTGTGGGAAACACTTATAAGGATAATGTTTGGTGTGATGTGGTGCCCATGGATGCTTGTCACTTGTTGTTGGGTAGACCTTGGGAGTATGATCGTGATATAACTCACAATGGGAGAACTAATACTTATAGTTTCCTATTTGGGGGAGTGAAGATTACTTTGATGCCCAATAAACCCAAGGAAGTAGTTAGTAAACCCACTGGTACTTTACTAACACTTTCGCAGTTTGAAGACGAGCTGGAGATGGGAGACGATGTTTTTGTGCTAATAGGGAAGGAGGTTGCTGAAGATAGTAAAATTCCTGAAGCCATGATTCCTTTACTTGAGGAATTTTCAGATGTTTTCCTTAATGAGTTACCTAATGGATTGCCACCATTGCGTGACATCCAATATCATATTGATTTAGAGCATGGGTCACAATTGCTTAACAGGCCACATTACAGGATGAGCCCGAGAGAGTATAAGGAGTTGCGTAGGCAGGTTAAGGAGTTGGTTTCTAAGGGTCACGTTCGTGAGAGCATGAGCCCGTATGTTGTTCCTGCCCTATTAACTCCCAAGAAGGATGGTACATGGCGTATGTGTGTTGATAGTTGAGCCATCAACAAGATTACTATAAGGTATAGGTTTTCTATTCCTCGCCTTGATGATTTGCTTGACCAGATTAGTGGTGCTACTATTTTTACGAAGCTGGATTTGAAGAGTGGGTATTAACAGATTCGTCTTAGACCTGGTGATGAATAGAAGACCGCTTCCAAGACTCGTGAAGGGTTGTATGAGTGGTTGGTGATGCCTTTTGGTTTATCAAACGCACCAAGTACATTTATGCTTGTGATGAATCAATTGCTCAGGCCTTTTATTGGCAAGTTTATGGTTGTTTATTTTGATGACATTCTTATTTATAGTGCTTCTTTTAATGAGCATGTCACCCATGTGAGGCAGGTCTTGACCTTGCTTCAGAAGGATAGTTTTTATGCAGCCACAAAGAAGTGTGTGTTCATGACCCCTAAAGTTTTATTTTTGGGGTATGTTATTTCTGGTGATGGCATACAGGTGGATGAGTCTAAAGTAGCAATTGTTCAAGAGTGGCCAAATCCAACTACCATTACTAAAGTTTGGAGTTTTCATGGTCTTGCTTCTTTCTATAGGCGATTTATCCCTAACTTTAGTTCCATTATGGCCCCTTTGACAGATTGCATGAAGGGAAAGTCATTTGTTTGGAAGGAGAAAGCAGAGTTGGCTTTTCAGGTTGTCAAAGAAAAGCTTACTACAACACCAATCTTGATATTGCCTAACTTTTCTAAGGTTTTTGAGCTTCATACTGATGCCTCAATGGTTGCTATTGGTGGGGTTCTTAGTCAAGGTGGGCGACCTGTTGCCTATTTTAGTGAGAAGTTAACAGGGCCGAAGTCTAGGTACACTACTTATGACTTGGAGTTTTATGCAGTGGTCCAAGCTGTGAAGCATTAGCGCCATTACTTGTTTCATAAGGAGTTTGTTTTTTTCACTGATCATGATTCCTTAAGGTATATTCGTACTCAAGATAAGGTATCCCATAAGCATGGGCGTTGGTTGGCATTTTTTGAGAAGTTTACTTTTATGGTGAAACACAAAACTGGTGTTTCCAATCGAGCTGCTAATGCCTTAAGCAGGAGGAGTGGTTTGCTTGTAACAATGCAGGTTAATGTTCCAGGACTCGATGTCATTCGTGACATGTTGGTTGTGGACCCATATTTTTCAGTTGTTTTACAGGGTGTGCAGGCTAGGGAGAAACCAGATTTCTTTCTGCATAATGGGTTCCTTTTCAAAGGGGATCAACTATGTATTCCTGATTCAAGTCTTCGCTTGCAAATTATTAAGGAATTACATGGTGAGGGGCATGTTGGTCGTGATCGTACTTTGCAATTGGTGCAAGCTTCTTATTTCTGGCCCACTATCATGAAATAGGTGGATCGTTATGTCAAGAGGTGTCGTGTGTGCCAGGTCTCAAAGGGCATGGCTACTAATGCAAGTCTCTATATGCCTTTTCCTGTTCCTTTGCAGCCATGGGTTGATATTAGCATGGATTTTATGTTGGGGCTACCTCGTACTCAAAGGGGTAATTATTCAATCTTTGTTGTTGTTGATCGTTTTTCTAAGATGGTGCACTTTATTCCTTGCAAGAAGACAACAGATTCAATTTGTTATCTCTTTATTTTTCACTACATCAGTTGGTATCAAGAGCCGAAGTTCATAACACTACATCAGTTGGTATCAAGAGCCGAAGTTCCTGATTAAGATGTTTCCAAGGAAAAGTGAAGGCGGAGAGTTAGAATATCCGTTCTTTGAGGGTGAT
>BQNB010190553.1:0-11772 GCA_026074375.1 Tanacetum coccineum | reverse complement strand
GCTTCAGACATAGCTCTTTTCTTTTCCTCTTCATCCCACTGTCTAGCAATTTCTTCATCCCTTGCAATCTGTGCCCTTTGTTCTTCATTCATTTGTTCTTGCAGTCTAATGGCTTCAGCAAAACTTAACCTTTCTTGTTCAATCTCTTTCTTAGACTTCTTCTTGGGCTCAGGCTCTGTCATTATTGCTTTTCCCTTGTCTTTTCTTGTCCTTTCCTCTTCACTCCTTCTTCTGTAAGTAACAGTTCTTCCAGCAGTACTAACCACTGGAACTTCACTAGCAGTACCTTTTGTTGCTCCAGCAGTACTAACTTCAGAATTCCCTTTCTCACTGCTTCCTTGATCTTGAATGACTTCAGTGGGAGTCACTTCTTGAATAATAGGTTCAGTTTCATTGCTTGCTTTCTCTTGAACCTCTGCATCAGATAATTTCCTCCCCTGTTTGGAAGAATCATCTTCAACATCTTTATCATCTTCAGAAAGGACAACCCTTGCTCTTTTCCTTGATTTCCCAGTCTTGACTTGAAACTCTAACTTCTTTACCCTTAGAATGAGCTTAGTGACAGCAGCACTGTAAGTTAGCTTGGTCTTCTTCAAATCATCCTCCAAAACGCCAATTCTCTCAGAGAGTTTGGTAACCAAATTCGTCAATTCAATGAGTTTCAAACTACCCTCATCACTTCCATGTGAGTGAACAGCATGGAGAGGTGAGTCATGGGGTGTAGGAATATGTTGTTCTTAGGAAAATGGTGCTCTACTCCAGGTGATGGTTGTGTTGGTGATGGTTATGTTGGTGATGGTTGTGTTGGTGATGGTTGTGTTGGTGATGGTTGTGTTGGTGCAGCAGTGGTATGATCAGGTGAGTGTTCAAATGAAGGTGCAGGTGAATGTTCAATTGAAGGTTCAGGTGAGGGTGAAGGTTCAGGTGAGTGGGAAGGTGAGGATGTGATTCTTGAAGGTGAAGTAGAAGGTTCATAAACATCTAGCATAGTAGGAAATAAAGTACTTCCTGGCTCTGGGGGAATAATCCTTTTTTTTGTTTAAAGGGGGGCTCTCTTCATATTGTTAAAGACTTTGATACTAAGAGAGGGTACAGGATATGTTCTTGAGTGTTGTTGAAGTTGTTTCCTCTGCATATCTAAGCATATTTGAATGAACCTAGGGTACATTAAAAACTTATGGGGGCTAGAAATATTGGACACCATATGCTCAAAAATCAACCTAGAAAAGTTAAATTTCCTATTGGTAGCTAAACAGATAACAGCAGTTGCAATGTTACTACTAAACTGATCCCAATGCAAGTCTTCTTTGGGCTAGGCAATGAAGTATATTGTTGAAATAAGAACCCTCCATTGAGGTGAAAAGCACCCTTTGAAAAGTTAACTTATCTGAATCAGTGTGATATCCCATGAGTGCCAATTGCTCAAAATCTCCGAGTTGGTATAGAAGTAATACCATCATGATCATCCAACTTGAGATGTCGTCTTAAAGATGCTTCGGTGATAGACATTGAGTGACCATCAATGGTAGCAGTAATCTGGACTTCTCCATTATCATCAGTAGCATAGCTTCTGAGACCTCCAATTTGTTTAATAAAAGAAATTAAACATCTGGACTTCTTTGTGAGTGACATAGCAAATAGTGATCTTCGATTTAGGAAATTGATGACTTGATTGAAACCCTGCACTTCCTGTTAGATTTCTCTAAAATCGCTACCATGTTGTGCTTTTCTGTTGGCCCACAAAAAATCCAAATTTGCTATGAATAAAAGTTTGAGTAAATGTGTTGGGTTGATGTAAGATGATTATATGAAGGCTGGAGAAAGTTATTGAGATTTAAATAGAGAAACGTAGAGATATGGTTGCCCCGACTAAAAAGAAAATTGAGTTTATCTGATTAAAATTCACATATTATATAGAAAGATCTAGAAAGTCCAAAGATGTAAACCCTATTTCATAGGTATTTAGAAGCCGGTAAAATATCTAAAGGCTAATATTAATTTATGGAAAAATCTGTTAGGGCCAACAAGTACTACGATCATCCTGCAGTACTAAATTTGGTCTTTAGCAGTACTTAAATAAGCCTAGCAGTATAAACTTCTCAACCAAAAAGAGTACAATACTCTAAAGTTTTGTATTGTCAAAAAATAACTTCACACATCTCTTTTTCTGTTTTTAGCTCTCATTTTTTCTCTCATCTTTTAACTCCCTTTTCACTCTGTTGTTTTTCACTAATCTCTCTTTCTGTTTCTAAGCTCATCATTCTCTCTTTTCTTTTGGCTCACAAATTCACACATAAGTATAGTTTTTGGCAAACTACAGCTCCATGAACGGATTTGAGTAGTCTTTACAATAGCAGTTTGCTTTGGATAGCATGCTTCATTGTAAAAAACATGGTTGCATTGTTAACCATATAGTTTTGGATGCTAACATATCAACTAATAAAAGGATTTGAGAAGGTTCTTTACTAGTACCACGTTTTGCTCGGGGACTAGTCAATTCTTTATGTCTATTTACGACTTGGTGAATGATGACCATTTTGTTGTGTGGTTGTTCAAAGAATACGATGAAGAACAAAAACTTCCTCCCACTTTAAATATTGAATAATTAAGTAATACATTTTCACTACTTAATGTCTTATCCTGAATGATTTATGCTCTAAACCATGAAAACATAATTAACTTTTCTTTCTTGTTGTAGGCAGTATTAATGGTTCCTACAGGATATTAACATGAGACATTAGAAATAAACTTTGCAGTACTTAACTATAAGTAACAGTTTTGACAAACAGTTTTAAATATAACTAGCAGTACTAATTATGACTAGCAGTATTAATTCTGCCTCCATAGGCTCCTTCTCCAAAAGTAACATAACCTCCATCAAAATCTTTGAAATCTGAAAGATGGGCTATGTTTCCAGTCATGTGCCTTGAGCATCCACTATCAACAAAGCCTTTATCATTTAGCTGTGAATTGCTCTACACACAAAACTTATGAAGTTAGTTTTCTTTGGGGACCCAAGCCATTACTGACTTGGATCTGCCTCGTGCATCAATGTAATTATATTTGTTGAAAACCAGTGATGCACCATTGGGTTTGATGGGTCTCCAAACCCAACAGTGAAGGGCTTAATAGCTCCATTGCCCCTTTCCTTAACAGTATTAAACATTTTGCTGCCAGTATTAAACTTTGTAAAATAGACTTTTTGTTAATGTTGTTTCTCTTATTTAACAGGCTGTGATCAGGTTGATTGTGCTTGATTTTGAAAATATGTCCTTGGTCTAGCACAATGAACTGTTGATTTGGGGTGAGCAGTATAAGAAGGCCTAACAGTATTAAAAGACCTAGCAGTACTAAAAGGGTCTACCTAGTGTTACAGGAACTCACAAGTATTAACAGATTTTAGGCCAGTCTTCATTAAGACTGCTCTTGGAGCCATATGTTTGTGTGCAATGGGATGAGAGGTTTTAGGACAGCTATATTGAATGTGATCAAAACTTCCACAAATAAAACATGCCTTGTTATTAAAAACAAAGTTACATCCTAATTGATTGGATTTTTGACCATTCCAAATCCTTTGGTTTCCTCTAGGTCTTTGTGACCTGTACATCTCTGCATACCTAACTGACATTCCTATCCTAGTTTTTCAGGTTTAAAATCTCTTTTTAGTAGCTTTAGGTATAACTGTTTTTTTCTCAAACCTTAGGGATAGGCTCAACTTCATCCTCATCATCTGACACCCAATCTTCAATAATTAGAGCATCATTATTCTCTCTAGCTTTCTTAGGTTCTTCTTCCCTAACATGATTAGCAGGACAGAAAAACTTTTCTTTCCAATCTTTGTCCACCTTAAGAGGAGACTTAACATAGCTAGTTTTAGAATCAGTCTTTTGTCGTTGTTTTAAAGAGTCATCAGTATTCTCCTTAGAATTATCTGACTCTTTATCACAACCAGTGGTAGGCTTTAAACTTGAATCCCAGACCTTTACTCATTTACCTCAGGTTGTTTGAATTCTTCACGACTTGATTAAGGTAAGTCTAAAGGTGCTTGGTCTATTAAGAATAAAGGGATGTGGTGATGGGGTGACAAACATTTTAATCCAAACCCTTTTGCTCTTGTCAGTTATTGACTTGCTAACAACTGATCTATGTCTTTGCTGATTTTTAAACTTTGCAATCTTAAACTCAAACCCCTCCTTTTCTTGTTTAACCTTTTCAAGTTCAGTCCTAAGTAATCCCATTTGATGTTCTTTGTGACCTACACTTCTTTTAAGCAAAGCAATTTCCTCAAAAAAAAAGAACTTCATGACTCTCCAAATTTTCTTTATTTTTATGATTTTGTCCCTTCTAAAATGAAACTTCTTTTGTATGTAGCTTCTTTAAAACCAATATATCCTAATTTAAAAGCAAATATCTTTCTGTTTCTTTAGACGGCTTCATATTTTTTCACAACAAGATTTTAGAAACAAGTTTTATCATTTGTGTACCTCAGAATCTGAGATTGCCTGAGAGCAATGTTTGCCTGATTTTCTCCTTTGCATGTCACTCCAATCAAATTCAAACACCATTCTATAGCACACATTGCCTTTTCAGAAGCATACTTCCAATACTTTACTGCCTTTGAGGAGCTACTGATTCCAATTTCTGTTGTCTTTTACTTGGGGCTCTTGCATTCTCTGGCTAAATGTCCCATTTTATGGCAGTTGAAAATCATTTTACTTTGATTTATCATATCCGCAGTATTTGCTTCCATTAATATGATGATTTACCTTTCTAATCTTGATAGAACTTCTTGGCCCTCATGTTAGTTGTCTTATTACACTTTAGATCAATTTCTTCCAAAATCATCATCGTGAAGTTGCTCATGATCTTCATGATACTTGTTGAGATCCTTGTGGGTGAGTGGATAAAAAGGCATATACTATGACATCACTAAAACTAGCAGTACTAATTTCAGTACTGGCAGTATTAACTTTGGTGGTACCAGTACTAACTTCAGGATTAACAGTATTAATATTATTAGTACTACTTGCACCTGAAGTGGTTAGATAAATGCACCTTAAGTTTTCTATCCATCATTGTTTGTGCCATCAGGATATCTTACTTCTGTCAAACAAATTTTAAAAGTGTTTGTACAAATCATCAAAACACATAGTATAATAATCGGGTTTGGTTCATCCATGACTACCACATGTTGTATCCTACTTCAGAAGGTATGCTCCCTTTAAAATTTAACATTTAGATCTTCTGGAGGGTAACTACACCCAGTATTGCAAATCTACTTAACACGCTTTTAAAGCTGTTAAAGATGGATCAAGTGATTTGAGCTTGGAGCATTAAAGTTTTCATACTGTTGCTTCAGCATGGCCTTCTGTGTCTTCTTTGTTGCTTCATTCCCTCCAAAATCGAGACTTTTAATAACAGGAAACATGATCTTGAGCATCAAAATTTACTGATCGAAGGTAATTTGGGTTCCATTGAGCAGTGCCTATGAGTAGTAGACTTTATAGCTTTACACATCATTCCTTTTTACCAACGTTCTTTCTCAGCAGTAGAAGGCACAGTCATCTTTGATGCTGTTGATGGACCAGTTTCTCTTGCTATAACAGGAATAGGTACCCACGAATTTCCATTCTCTAAAGACCTCCCTTGGGGAGCCCACCATACATCCTGGATCTGAAAGTACTGTTTGATCCTTATCTCCCACATCTTTATTCTACCCGTGTTTTGAGCATGGGAAGCTTTGACAACGCATTGTTCTGAGTATTTCCACTCCATTACTTATAGATCATAAATTATAAGTTTTAAAGATAAAAATTAAAAACAACAGGCTTGATACCACTTGTTGATTCCACGCCGTGTCGATTCTTTACGTAAGTTAGTTAAGTGTTTGTTACCTTAGATGATCGAAATAACTAATAGTGGTCTTTGTTTGTATATCACTTGTGTATGCGGAATCTACACTTTGATACTTCTTAGAAGTTTTTAGCAACTGGAATCAGTACCAACAATGAATATACCCAAACTGCTTCAACATTGTATTGATAATATGAGTACTATTGGGATTATGTACTAGGGGTTACCAAACTTGAAGCGTATTACAATCTTTCTCTAAGATGTATTCTATATCTCTTAAGAGTAATGTGTCTATGTATGCGTATGCGTTATCACTATAACCTTAACTAGAGATCTCTTTTTATACACCTCAGGAGTCTTTACAAGATAATATCAATTCATAATAACACACAAATCTTCTAAAATATAAAAGGATTACATTCCATAATTTATCTCCATGCATCCTTATTCCATGTGCAGCTTTTGACCATCAGCAGTATTAATTTTCTATATTACTTCATGCAGTCAAGTAATTATTTTTTAATAATGTTAGTTCTTTTAGTTGTTTACATAACTCTGGGCCACGTACTAAGTATTTGTCTAGTACTAACTCCATTAGTACTGTTAGTTATACCTTGGCAGTATTAACTCTTGTGAAGATTTATTCCCAACAAAGTCCCAAATGTATACTTTTCTTTCTATCAGATACTGACTAACTAGAGGAATTATCATACTTATCATACCAATATGTACCTCTTTGATCAAGTATTTCTACTCCTTTAAAAACGCTTGGTGATTGACTGTTAAAGGAAGCATTAATTGAATCTGTAAACCAATCTTTCACGCTCTATCATTCTTTGTCAACACATTTCCTGGTATCTCAATTGATGATCCATTAAAATGACAAGTATATCTCTTCTCCTATGTGGTTGGATACTGCCGCACCGGAAAGGATCAGTACACGTAAAAACATGATTTTCTCTGCGGTTAAGACATTGTTTCCTAGACATGGCCTACAAAATTAAATAAGGCTATGGATTTCTATCACGTGTAGTTGTTGTACCTTTCAGTGTATTTACTCTTCCATTAGATGTCTTTCGATCCTCTTAAATCAGAAAAAATCTTATATGCCACACATGCTTGAGATGTGTTTGCAGAATTAATAAACTTAAATCTATCCCGTGAGAATCAGTTTCAAGGCTTTTTAAACTTACGAAAGACTTTCAAACATACCTAAGTCTTTTTACAAACTATGACGCTATTGGTGCAATATTATCGTATGTAGTTTAAAAGCTTGTGAGTTCACTAAGTCTTCATTGAAAATAAGGACCCTAAAGTTTGAAGTAAAAGACACTAAGGCACCATGAAGTTAATATGAATTAAACTCCTTTAAATTGTTATCTGTCATTATAAAAATACTTTAACTGTTTAATCCTTGGACTTATGTTGAAAGCCGGTTTTTTTCAAAGATTATTTGGCACTTCTCCCTCCAATAATTGCCCGTTTTATATTTAAAGAGCTGTAGTCATTGTTGAGTGGTCGATCAATTTATCTTTGATGAAAATCTTTTGTGTTACTGAAAATTTGGATTCATTGTGAAGACAACTTTTTCCCAATTGAAAATAGATTACTTTATTTTGACCAAATAAAATGCACTGAACGTAACTTATTCTTTGATGCATGGATATGAAATAATTTCATTGCCTGGGAAAAATGAATTTACCCGTTGTCAGGAAACAGCTGTCTTTTCAGACTGCGTTTCTCAGATAGAAAAGCGGGGTGCAGTCAGAAATATCAGCAAGCCATTGTCATGAGCTCAAAACTTTGAATGTTTGTTTAGAGTAGCTCAATACGAAAAGACTTCTCTTTATGTTGCTAAGAAAAATGCACTGGAAGTGTATTTTCCTTTACGAAGAGGCCGGGGTTTTGGTTATGCACAGAAATGTAGATAAGGCCATTGTTTATATATTTACATAGATCATGTTGATGAATAATATCAAGCAGTTAATTTGTCAGATCCTCCATTTTACTGGAGTCAAAAACCATCTCATACCCAAATCTTCTAACAAGATACAAAAAACCGATCCTCTGGAAGGGACTTTCATAAATTAATCAGCTATTGGTATTCAGTTCTGAGACAAATATATTTAATATTATCATTTTCAAACTGTTCTCTTATGAAGTGTTATCAGATGTATGGATGTGCTTTGTAGGAGAGTGTTGTACGGGTGGTGCATAGGAGATTGCATATGGTTGATGTTGAATCGTAAGTACAACAATATTTTTTGTAGTGAAGCCATAAACTTTAGTTTGTGTCCTCTTCAATTACATATGACAACTTGCAAGATAACGCCACGTATTGTGCCTAAATGTTGAAGATATTGCAGTGCAATTATTTTTTCTTTGAATCTTGCTACAAGTTTGTCACCTAGGAATTGAATTTACCCCCCGAAGTGCTTTTGCGAGTAACAATGCATTCGGATGCGCAAACGTCTGAAAAATGCTTTAGAAGAGCCTTTAGGACATCAAAGAATTTGGATTAATTCATCATACCGGCTCTTGGGGCCTGTTCAGCCGTATAATGCTTTCTTACAATAGGTAAGACTTTTTATGGATGTTGAGGATCAACGAACCCTTCCGGTCTGATGAGCAACATAAACCTCCTCCTTTAGTGGACCATTAAGAAATTCCGTTTTAACGTCCATCTGGTAGATTGGAAAGGACATGTGTGCAGCATGGGCAACGAAAAATCTGAACTGTTCAAAGAGCAACTGGGGCAATGATTCTCTCGAAATCAGTCCCTTTCTGAGCATAGCCTCTTAGACTATAAAGTATGCTTTGTTGTAAATATCACGTCTTGAACTTCATCCTTTTTTTGTTCTTCATATAACCACTTTTAGCTTTATCAATGTCTTGCCAAATGGTTTGTCGACGAAGTTCCAGATTGTGGTCTGTTCGAACTAATGTAGTTTCATCTGAATTTGATTCGATCCATGGAATAGCCATTGCCTCCTTACTGTTCTTTTGGTTCTTCTGTACTCAGGACATGAAGCGCGAACATAACATTTCAGGATCTTGGCAACGCTGTTGTCTTGGTTTGCACGGATTTGTTAAGGATTGTCAATAATTGTTCTAATGGATGAAAATTTACTCCACCACCCAATTTTCTTTTGTTGTCACTTGGTATTCATAACTCTATTGGTTGAAATGATGCAAATTTTCATTATTAATATTGCATGAGAAGATCTCAGCAATGTCTTTATATTGTACAGGTGTACAGAAAGGATTTGTAAAATTTCCTCTTGTCAAAACGATGCATTCGCTGTTGATCATTGTTGTTTTCTTCAGCTCGAAACATTTGTTGGAAGAGAAATTTTTCAAAGAAATGTTTGATTAGAAATTCATCTCCTTTTTGACGAATCTGTCTTGTTTGCTAGAGGAAACACATTTTTTCCCTTGGGGGCACGGGGCAGAGATGTCATAATCTGACGCCTTTTGTTTATTTGAATGAGGTTGGGGAGTTATTGTCAACAGATGTTCTTGTTGATTGGAGTCGTGTTGTAGGTCCGGTCGGATTTGATCAGACTTCATTTCATGAAGCACGGGACCTGAACTGTTATGATTAGGAGCCATGAATTGAGGTTACGGGTCCTAAACAAAAATTGTTCAGGGGAAAACCATAAAAATATCTTTGAGCATTGTAGTCTCAA
The DNA here is from genome assembly GCA_026074375.1 of Tanacetum coccineum. Taxonomy (NCBI): domain Eukaryota; kingdom Viridiplantae; phylum Streptophyta; class Magnoliopsida; order Asterales; family Asteraceae; genus Tanacetum; species Tanacetum coccineum. The sequence goes on along the minus strand of BQNB010190553.1, from coordinate 2,230 downwards.
CAGACATTTCACACCGAATGGAGTGGATTTTCTTTGCGTCAAGTAGCTCTAAATGAGCATTGTTCTTGTAGTTGAACTTTATTTGAATTGGACAGGAAGGATCGCCAATAACATTCTCTAATGAGTGATTCTTTGTCAACTTAGTGATAGTATTAAACAGTTGAATAAGATGATGCAAATTTAATGGAATGACCCCTTGTCAATTAGTTTCTTCAAAACTAGAGTTTGAAGAAATATTATGAAGGAGGGGTGCATTATTAAATTATGCATTTTGATGTCCATGAATTTATTCTTCAACACCTTGATGAGTACTAGTAGATTGTTCATCTTGATCAATGGTAGTTGATGAAGGTGAACCAACTGGATCAACAGCTCTTGAAGCAACAATAGCTACCTGATCTGGGGAAACAGTTCATGGTGGAAGATTATAGTACTCATTAAACAATGGTTATAACAGGATCTCATAGTCTTTCTTGGATGGTGGAACATATGGTGTTGTAGAAACTAAGATTTGCACGATTCCTGAACTGATGTATCCAGGAGTCATCAAAGAAGGTGCAGGTCCTGAACTGATTTGCACAGGAGCCGTGACTTGACCATTTCAAGAACTGAACTGCTCTGTTGTAGTACAGATGTGGTAGTGAAAGTTGTAATGAATGATTCTTGACAGGGAGGAGATACTGGTGTAGGAGATGAGAGATCGATGACTAAAGTATCAGTAAAGGAACAGATGAAGAAACTTGTTGGATAGGAACAGTGACCATGGATTCAACTTCGGTTTCCATAGTAGTTTTTCCTGGTTCATCTTTTACTTATATATTTCTTCAGGATCAGGCTTAGTTTCCTCATTATCATCCCCAGTATTATCATCTCTGTCAAAATGTTCACTGTCCACATCTTCTAAATCAGCTTTGCAGAGCTTCTTCTTTCCTGTTCGTCTGCAGAACCATTTGATGAATGACCCAATATCATACGTCTTCCTTTGAAGCTTGTTCTCCTCAGGAACTTTATACGTTGTGGCGTATGTATTTGCCCAGTTATTCTCTGGTTCTGGGAAATCATTCGGGGGAATGGTCCACTCTGGTTCAGGTGTGGCTGGTCTCTCGCCTTTAGGAATCAGATTAAACCACGTAGTGGTCGACACCTTGGGAATGTGAGCGTTATCAGTGTCCTCCATATCTGAGACGTGCCCTTCATCCTGCATTAGAATGTTATCTGAAGATTGTTCAGACTGTTCTGATTCGGGATCAGATTTGTGCATCGAAGAGTCAACACCAGCATCTCTTGTGTCAGTGATCTGCCATCCAGTTGAGGCAAGATCTGGATGTTGTTTGGAAGCAGATGCATCAGACTCCTGTGGTTTCTTTGAACTTTGCTCATCATCTTTTGTAGGAGGTTGAGCTGACCCAGAAGCACCTGAATCGTGTCTTCTCCTTTTTGTTGACTTACCCTGGTTTGATCCAGCTGAAGGGCCTTCATCATCATCATCGTCTTCATCATCATCATCACTGTCATGCTTTCTTTTGTGGTTTTTAACCCTGTCTTTAACCTCCTTATCCATGGCATCTTCATCTGCTATTAATGCTTCCATAAGTGCATGGTATAGATGGTAGTTGGCAGGATTTCTGTTTGCAGACTTGTTCTTATTCATGTGTTTGAAGAGAGCACTCTTTAGATCAAATTCTTCAAGATCAACTTTATCAGTTGACCTGATGGAGTAAGTTGAATCTTGTTTCTCCTCATCTTGTTCCTTTTTGGCTTTTATACTCTCCTTCGGAGTCTTTTCAGATTCCTGATTCTTGATAGACTCTGGGCCAGGCAACACAGAGTATTTCTCGATTAAATCGGCAGTGTGTCGTCCAAGAACCTTAAGGAGAGCATCATCAAGTTTCGTTCCTAAATAATTATCAACAGCCGTAGGAACTTGGGATCTTATTGAGGGTTCGAATTGAAGCCAAAACATCAACAGAGTGATCAGTCTTCTTCACTTCAGACATCTCTTGCTCCAATCTTGCCACTCTTAACTAAAGGGCGATGATTGTTGTAGCTTCCATGTTGATTGGTGGAGGAGTGACCAGTAATGACGGCTTAGAAGATGAGACCTCTGTGAAGGGAGGAATCACTGGAGGAGTTGAAGTTACTGTCTTGTTGGAAACACAAAAAGTGTCGGTCACTTCCAAGTTGTAACAAGTCTTAGCTCGTAGACAGTATCATGATTAGATTAGTAATC